>JADDOH010015108.1:0-70927 GCA_016648135.1 Agrypnia vestita
CTGAGTATCGCTCAAATGTTCATAATTTCGTCAATTTTGCTCCGATTGACTTGAAATTTTGACACAATATTCTTGCGATGTTATACATTCATTTAAAAAAATAAAAATAAAATGCAAAAAAAAAAGTTAAAAACCTTACCCCTCCTTAACCATAGGGTGGCCCAAATTGAAAGCCGGATTTAAATTGAGTTTTTTAGCACCAACCTTACAATATGGGCCTTGAACAAATGTCGTTCTAGCAGGACTAATCATACAACTTTGGTTACAGTTGCTAACAATTTGCTGGTGGCGTGATTTTACGAAATTCTGAATTTAATTGGCCAGCAAGATCTTGTTATTTAACTTCACATGACTTCATTTTGGGGAGTTATCGGAAACCTATCGTCTACTTTGCCAGAAATCCACAAACAAACTTCTACCTCGAAAACGAAATAAAAAGTTGAAAATGATAGATATTGTGCGAAATTGTTAACAAAATTTTTACAAAAGTGTTGCAGCCCAAGCCGAGGTGGTCATTTTATCCAAGAGTGTGCACTTTAATACTAAATAAAAATCCAATCATAAAATCAATGAAAGCGTATTTTTCACTAAAAACGTTAATTTTTTTCAGTTCAAATCACATTAAATCAAGAAAACTAAAAAATGTTTTATTTCAAATTGAATTCTGGTGTTCAATTTTAGCTACCCTTTAGTTCTTTAGGAGTGGAGAATGAGTCAGAGCGGACAAGAATGTCTCACATCACTACTGTCTTAAGTCTTATTCTGCAGTTGCAGTATTTATTCTTGCATAATCAATTCTTCCTGTAAAAAAGAGCATATTATTAATTTTGACTTTTTTATAATTATTTAAAAATTTTAAAGTTCGTAGATTTTTTTAAGCAAAGTGAACATTTGGCACAAGACGTGGTGTCAAATTGTGCGCACGGAATTGGCGTCAGTTCATGTCTATATATTTTAGTGGTCTGTGATTGTAAAACTATAAAAAATTTACTAGGTTTAGTTTATTTTATAATTTGCATTAGTATCTATTTCAGAATTAATAAAAATAATTTATTTAGCTTTACTCGGATGTTTTTAATGATTTTTACTACCTTTATTCGTGGCGTCTGTCTGTTTCTTTGACGCAAAACTTTGGATCGATTTTTAACCCTTTTTCCGTAATCCAATCGAACTGAAACTTTGCAAGCAGACTCGTGACAACGATCAAGAAGATCTTTCAAATTTTCGTTAAAAATATTAATAATTATAGTATAATATTTGGATTTTTAGACATTTTTAATGGTTTTTTCATACAACTAACTCAGTTGTATGAAAATATTTCGACGCATCTGGTAGACACTAAACCTGATTATAGTATAATTTTGGATTTTTTTATTACTCCCTTTTGTAGCGTCGCCCGACCGAAGCTCAACGCGTAGGTTAAGCTTTTTCCAGTTTCCACTAGTAAATCAGAAATGGAATATAATAAAAACTTCGTTTTGATGGGTTAGTTTTTCAGAATTATATTTTATATTCAGGTTTTCGACAGGTCGTCATTAATGTCCTGAATAGATGATCACAAAATGTCGATAAAGGATAGTATAAAACAAATTGTTTGAGGGTGGAGGAAATACATAAGATAAAATTATGTTATATTTTTTATGATCTGCTAAGGTTATTAATTTTATTAATTGTTCTAAGAATAATTTTTCTTATGAATGAAGGTTTGAGCTTCGTGGTGACCGTTTTAATAAAATAAAATACAAACACTCCGATCCCCCTCCCTCTCCATACCCTCACCTTCCCCGTAACACACTTGCATGTTATCTATTTCAATTTTAGTACACAAACAATCCTGAAGAAGAGAACATTGTTCTCTAAACATGTAAATTTTGTATCTAATAAAGTGGTAAAAACATTGTGGTTTTCCTTTTACTTAAATAATTATATTAAATTCAAGTAATTATATCAAAATGTATGTCATAAATTTAATCAATCTTTTTTTTATATCTTATAAGATACATAAAGGATTGATGCTTTTACGCTTTAAGAATACTCTAATCATCATTAATATAGGTGTATGGAACTGTCTTGTTAAACGTATTAAAAATTAGGTTTATTATTTTAACATTTCACTTACTCATTTTCATATCTTTATAAGCTTATTATCTGTCAAAATCCCCCGAACTCAAATATCACAATATCTAAAATTTATTTCCCACTATAGTGTACATCTATACTATAGCCTAAGTCTGGCGATCGCTCGGTCGTACTCTATTACATTGTAGTATAAAAAATTATTATATTTATTATAATTACCGTTTCAACTGCAATTTTCATTTTTTTAATAATACCTACTTTCCCATATAAACATATACCTTCGTATCTGTGAGACATTTATAACATATCTAGGTTAATGATGGCCCCCTGGGGATAAATCCCGTATTGTGATCTTGAAAATTTTTGAAATTTAGGATACAACGTAAAGGTAAAATTAAAAATCGAAGCATTTAAATAAATATAAATACATGGGAGATGAATAAATAATTAAGGACTAATATAAAAACAAATTTACGTGATAAGTATTTGTAGAAAGGAACAGAATATTTATAATACTTAATTTACTACATACATTTTTTCTTATTTCCCAAATTTCTAATTTATATCTACCTACCTGTAATTCTGTAAATTTTGTAAACCCTTATTAATATCAAAAGACTGATCTGTTTTCAGGGATCATTAGCAAATTCAGAAGAATTATTGGATAATTAATTAAGGAACCATTGCCCCAAAACATGTTGGTATATTCAACAAATACGTGGAGAAAACATATTATTTTTAATTATATTAATCATGTCGTTACTAAATCATTAGGCGCTTATTGAAGAAGTTATATGTTATATTATTTCTATTCATAAATACTTATAAATGTATACTGAAATACATATGTATCTAAATATTGTCTAATTCATAAAAAATATTCATTAATTTAAAATCCTACTATCAAAAATTTACACAACACATATTTTTTCACCTACATTTTATAAAGAAATATTTTTCGTTCCTTTATTATATCCTCTGGCATTTTATTGACGATAACATTTCACTGCTCTGTACATCATAGCCTTTTGAGATTTCATCTTCCTTCTGAATGGCAGCTTCATTGTATTTCTTCCTTTTGTATCATTTTCGTGCTTATGTTGATTTGATTTTTCTATTAAATTCTGCCGATATGTTTCCAGTGAGGATTTTAAAAATAAAAATCATAAAGTTTTAAAATTTAATCTTATTAACAGTTATCATTTAATTTAATATTTTATTGATAGGAGTAGATAAAATGATTTCTTCTTAACATTGTTCATACAGTATTATTTTTCAATAGTACTGTAACGAGATGCTAGAATCCGGATTATTTGCGTGCTGTCTGGACCTGTCGAAGTTTTTCACTCGGTTATACTGACAACAACACTCAATACTATGAAACACACTAAAATCACCTATAATGCCCCATAGGTCTCTTAAGGTAGCTGAGCAGTTTTCGTGAAGTTACGAAGGATCGAGAAGGCGATGTCACCTATATAATGACTGGCGCGGCAAGTCAGTCATACGTGACGATTGGCCAATGCGGTTTTAGCGGATTTGAGCGCAGGGCAATATGAATATCGAGTAAATTTCAGCTGTAATAAATTAAGGAAATTCTTACCGGCAGTATAAAGTTTTTTTAAGTGCGAATATTAAATGGAATTTGCTAGAAAGTGATCAAAACAATTGAAAAACGTTTGTAAGTGCAAATTTGAATATTATTGACTACAGATTCTGCAAGCAAGTGCAATGATATTATTTAAGAAAGCAAAAAAATTCTCAATCCTTTTTTTTCTTTAAATACGCATTAACATTTTTGTTTCATACATTTTTTTAAACAAAATAATATGTTACAGATTTCTCGTAAAGACGAAGCTATTTGTTTACGAAATATTTTTGTACTATCGGTTATCCCCATGAACATTCAAAAAAGACTTTCATACCTACGTTCCCATATAAATATATAGCTTTGTCTCTATGAGACAACTATAATATATCTTGATGGATGTTACCCCCTTGGGGATAAAATCTGGTATTCTTTTCTTCAAAAATTTGAACGTACTGACAATATTCTGATCATATTTTTTTAGTCTAAAATCCATTATGAATCCCAATATTTTATTACTTTAGTATAAAAAAATGTTATATTTTACGTCGTATTAATATTCTACGACGCGTGGCATCACCACAGTCGACACATCGACCAAAGCAAGTATTTACTCAATAGGCTATTGTGACGTATGTTTTACCAACAGTGATAAACAATTTGTCGTGTTAGATATTAGCACATCTACTGATTCACACCCCAGACATTTTGCCCATTCGAGTTCTATTCAAATAGTTAAGCTGTCGCTGAGCACGAGACTACAGATCGAGCTAAGCGCTTGTTTGGCTTTCACAGTAAGCTACACCTTGATGTAAGCATAGGTATACGTTTGTAAGTGCGTCATGTTCAGCATACAGAATCCGCGGCGTGAAGCCTGATGGGAATGACTGAAATCTATTGATCTGGCTTAAACTACGCCCTGTCGCCCTGGTTTTGCCTTAACATCACTGTCATATTCTGACCTATTATATAAAATATCAATATTGTTAGGTCATTTTTCCAAAAATTCAAAAATAAACAAACGTAAAGGCATCTTATTAATATTTTTAATATTTAAAGCATTAATTTTGTGGTCAGACCTTTTACAAAATGTTGTTTATGTCAGTATTATATATAATCACTAAAAATTACTTTTTTGTCTATCGTTTTTGAGACGTAACTTGTCTCTTCGTCAGGATAACCACTACACTAGCATGTAAATATTACTATCTACCAAAACCATAGTATTATTTACACACCAACACCACCACAAAATACTCTTCACATACGTGTTACTCTATAACCAAAGAATAGGTTTCGAGTGCATTTTAGCCTTTAGTTAATGTAACACGCATATGAAGAGTATTTTATAAAGGTGTTGGTATGTTAAGAATACTATGGTAAAGGTGTGTAGTAATATTTATATGCTAGTATTGTGGTTATCCTGAGGAAGAGACGGGTTATGTCCCGAGATCGGTACACAAAAAAAAAATTTCTAGTGGTTATATACTAACATAAATAACATTTTGTAAAGGCATATGTCAAACGTCAATATTTATGTGATTGCGACAAAAATATTGGTTTTAATTTATTATTTAATCTCTGGTTGAATAATTAACTAGATGTGTGTGAAACAGACTGATTTCTACCAACTTTTAAAATAAGCACTAACAAAACGCTAATGAAACTAACACTACCAAAAGGCCTTTTTTTATTTTCTAACATAAACATACTACGGATCAGCGATAATTTTATTCAATGTGAAAGCTGAATTTTGATTGACATTACGTAATAATTGTAGTTTTGACGGTCAGTACTTCTTACACTGTCCAATAGCATTACTCCCGCTACTCCTTTAAGGTGGTCGTCTGGCAATGCCAGCGAAATTAACCAGCTTGTCTCAGAGCTTCTCTTTCTTTTTATATCCCATTTTTGTTAGGAAACGTAACAATTAAAAATTTTATATCATATATTAATATTTGATATTATTAATACATGTATTCTGAATTTATATTTCTCAAAGGAATAAAAAAATAGTTCTAATGTATTTTGCTATTAATTTGTGGTTAATTCATTATGAATATAATAACATGAATTAACTTAGTTTATTACCACAGACGAAGGGACGTTGTTTCCGAAACCGGTTGGTTTTTACCAAAAATTAAGTGGTGATAAATTAAGTTTATTCAATTTTCACACGAAGCAAACACATTGTGGTGAGACATAATATCTTTAAATAAAATAACTTTTTGTTTAACACCACTTTATTGAGTTAAAACCAACTAGTTTCGACTCACAACTGAGTCTTCATCAGAGTCTTCATCATATTAACTCTTAAAAAATAAAATAAAATTAAAGTTAATATTTGAACCCTGATGAAGACTCAGGTGTGAGTCGAAACTAGTTAGTTTTAACTCAATTTAAAGTGGTGTTAAACAAAAAGTAATTTTATTTAAAGATAAGTTTATTCATTTAATTATATTCAAAATTATTTTAATGTATGCAAATTAAAAAATTAACAACTATGTAAACAAAGTTAAGAAAATTAAACAGAAAAACAAATTATATTTTAAAAAATCTCTTGTAAAACGTAACACGTAAGAAAACAATCTTAACGATTTAGAAATATTTCACCTTTTTAAGATAAACGTTTATATTAAAATATTACGATAAAAAAAATTCACACGCCTATACATTTACATGAATTGAGGTAATTTTCTTCATTTCTTAATCATAGTTAATGTGGTGTTTTATCAATTGATTAAATATTTTTGTTCGAGTTGTTTTGGAAAGACATGTATTTAATATATATGTTCTTAATGAATAAATTTCATTTTGAAAAGGAATTATGAAAAATGTGAAAAAAATGCACAAAAAACTGTTAGGAAAAATTATAAATTTCGCTCGCATTGCCAGGCACCTTAAGCTAAGTCATTTGGATACAAATTTAATATCATTAAAAAAATTGATATACTAGTATTCGTCGTGAATTACCAATAGTAAATTACATCCAGCAGCAACATTGGCAGTAATTCTTGCACACGTTTGAGTGTACAATATTACGTGATTACGCAGATCCGACGAAGGATTATTATTGTTCGAAAATGGTAACAAAGTTTTGCAGTTTATCGAAACATCTAGGAATTGTAATTCCACCCCGAGGATTTGGGGATGCATAAATCAGGCGGGGTGATTCCACTCGAGATTTAGAATATCTGATATCAGCTCCGTTGTCTGCGAGAAGAGGGTTGTGTCCAGATAGCCTCTTTGGACACCGTCATAAAAAATCTAATCTCACGTCAGTCCGTGACCTTACATATTTTACAAATAATGAGATGAAAAAATACTGTCCAACTTAATCCAAAAATATTGTGTGGTATGAGATATTTTTTTATTTAACGATATTTATAATTTTTAAAGCGCGTTGGGGGTGAAATTTTAGTATTTGTGGGGGAAATGTCCGCATAGCGTCAGCAATCCACAATTCAATTGTTTCTATTATCTGAATTTGCTGATCTAAGTACTTCCAGTTCTTGTTATAATGTTATCTGATCCCCTTCAAGTCTAAATATTCTTATATTATACGTGGCAATGTAGAGTTTTATTTTTATATTTTCCGAATTTTTGCCACAATCCTTGGAGCAGAGCGTTGGAGCGATATGAGATTTCAAAGGTTTGGCATTAAAATACTACGCTTGCTAGATGGGTTGGTTAGTTTTGAAATCAGCCGCTCTTAACATAAGGAACAGACGCTGTTTGAAGCCGCCCATTATAGGTCAGATGCTACTGCCTGTTGGTCTACAAGAGGTATTTTATTTCTCTCCTACCCTCCCTATCTGGCGAGCTTTTCCCTATCTGCCACCTGGCGACGCATCTCCTAGCGGTTACGAGTTCCTCCAAAGAATATGAAAGAGGCCTCTATCCAGCAGTGGAGAAGTACTTCCAGTCGTGAACCAGACATTCAAAATCTACTATCAGCGATAAGGTTCCCGACTAGAAGGAAGGACGAACAAAGAGCCGGCAGGCTGTAAACTTGCAGCCTCTTGACAGTGCAATACAAACTCGACTCTTTCTGATAGTCAAGAATCAATCAGTCATTCTAGTGCTGCTTCCTTACCTGCATATTTTCAATAGCTCCAGGAGCTTAACTCCTGGGGGAATAAATATTGACATACCACCGATTGCTCTTTCATTATATGAACTCTTACTTATTACGAACTTTCCCTAAATATTCAACGATATGCGCGCACATCTTTTCACACCATGAAATCAGCCGTCAAAGAGGGCAAAGAGTGTGTATTTCATATATTGGCTAAGTTCACTTGTGAGAGACCCAGTCGCATTCTATCCAACTATGTTTCAATGTAAGGTATGCAATACAACACGGTGTAACCTAGCATTAAGCCTACAGAAAATACCTCATGACCAACTTATGAAAACATTGTTTCTATTATCTACGAGACATCCTGTAGATAAATAAACAAACTTTTAAGAAAAAATATAAGTTGTATGCAGCTAACTTTGTAGCTGGCATCTTAATCTAAAAAATTTCCTCTCATTATCAATGAAATATGAAAGAAATATTATAAAAGAGAAGATTAATAATTATCCTGTACCATGAACATGAATATTTCCCAGGTCTGAATTTTTAAAACGCGATTGAGAAAGATATAATTTTAATGTTTTCCCTCTTGACCTGCAATAATTCGCAAAGAAATTTTATTTTCCGAATGCCTTTTGATAAAATTTTATATTCGCGCGAAACCCTTAAACTCGGGCAGATTTTAATTAATGTAAAATGTATCCTGGGGCATCTGCAGCCGCGGCCTTTTTTCCAAAGGGGATGGAGAGCTTCTGGGGATGGATGTTGATGAATGGAACTCTTTTTTTCTGGTATTTCCATTAAATTCCTTCGGAGCATATCGATCTTCACTACACTGGGCTGTCAGCTCGGACGTGGGATGGGAGAAAGTAAATCTGTCACTTAGTGCAAAACCCCCCGCTAACTCCCTTCACTTATTTCCAGACATTGAAAAAATGTATATTTTATTTCCATTTTTTGCCAAATTTTTCAAAGAGGATACCAAAACCTTTTGATGAGGTGATCCAATATTAATAATACCATCAGATATTTATTGGTTAACCAAAGTCAGGCGACATTGTATTTTATATTCTCGGGTAACTGTGAAACGATTTCGTAGAATGATAATATATGTATTATGTGATTCATATGCTGATATCTCCAACGACAGTCTAGAGAATGCAAATATAAATATATGAATGCGCCTTATGGGCATGGGCTGCCCGCAATTTATTTTCACGATTTTTTATAGTTATACGAACCACCGACAACTGAATCATTAAATGAGAATTATAACCACTAGACCAACAAGGTACTCAAGTTAGTAATATTCATAATTAATTACAATTTAGTAAGGGAGGTACGAGAGTGCTGAGTACTGCTTCAGGGATGAGTGAGGCCTTTTTTGCTAACTACCTAACTAACTAGCCATCATACTTATTCTCCGCAAGGGTAGGCAGAGGTGATAGAACGCTATGTTCTTCTATCTTGGCACACCACTTTTACTTCGGCTATATTCATACATCTTCGCATATATTGCATGCAATTCTACGATTTTTTTTTTTTTTTTTAAAAATAAATAGAGATGCGAACACGGAATACGTGTCACATCAATATTCTTACTATTTTCAAACTAAGCTAAACGCTTGTGCTATGAAAATAGGACTAACTTCCTAGTCTGGGCTGAGATTCGAACCCGCGACCATTGGATCACGAGGCGAGTGTCCTAACCACAAGACCAACAAGCTACTCATTGATTGTTGAGACTTTTAACAAAACCATCAGTATTTAATCATGCCAGGTCTTTTTCAGATGCCCTCTATTCCTATTGCCTTCAAAATATGCCCCATATATTTCCTAAACCATCATTTCCTCGCTTATACATTCTACATGACCAAACCATCTTAGCACTCCTTTCTTTATTCTGTCTACCATATCTGTACATCTATTCAGCTAGCATTACATTCACTTCTTATTTGTTATTTCCTCACACAATTGACCAAAGATTTAACACACAAGCGCCTTAGTGACCGCATTTCCACATAAGGATTAATATATTTTCTGTAAAAAAATAGTAAAGTTATCACATTTGAGATCTTTATGACACTGGCTTCTCACACTGAGGGTTTTGGGTTCGATTCCCGGTGAGGTCACAATTTAATTTGCGTAATTTACTCAAGCCTGGGTGTTTTATGATGTATTTCGCTTCTGTAATTGGGCCTCCTGGCCTGATAAAGCGTAAAAAAAAAAAAATACAATACTTTCCGATGAAATTATTTTTTAAATAATAATTATTTGTCCCTCGTTGACTATATACAGTTAAAGACAAACACATTTGATATACAAATCATTATTTGTTAAGTCAGATTTAAGATCGTTAGACTTATTTAAGTATTGAAACTAAGACGGATATTGTATAACAATCATATCAATCAATCATGCCAAAGACGCATTGATTGTTTCTTACGCGGTCGTAAATTGTATGCACTAAGCGAAATTTTCAATAAATCATTTTAATGAGTTATTCCATCCAGTAGCGCTAGGAGCTTTATAAAATTAATGAAGTAACAAAAGTACTTGAAATACAACTTTGAGGAGCTCACTGAAATAAAATTGTGTTAAGGGAAGAATAAACCTATCTCAACCTTTTTCTAAATGCCACCCGCCATTCGAGAAACTTGGCGAGGCAAGAATGAACTTAATGATTTATTACCCGCCTCACAGCGCCGGACACGGAACGACGCCGGCGCCCGCGTCGCGACGCTTTCATCAGAAAGAGACGCTCCATCGCTTACGCTTACTGCTTCGGAAATATTACAAAAATAATAATAGTCGCAAAAATTTTAAATTTTTCACTATATTTTTTTATCAATATTTGATCGACTTCCTGACCAATGTCTCTGAATCTTGGCAAAGAGACATTCTAGAATAGTATTCCAGGTAACAGATTAGTAATCATTTATTGAGTTTACAAAGTCTATTTAAAATGCCGATTCTTCATCTAATCGTACATTGCACTAGCTGGTGTCACCTGTCGGTTTGTATCATTGTTAACGTGACGTTTGAATTTTGAGTTTCGGTTGATTACAAGATTTAATTTGACGGAGATGAAAATATTTTATTTTCAAATCCATACACGCTTCGATAAAAATAAAAATCGCAGTATAAGCGTATGCCAATCAAATTAAAAGCGTATAACAATCAGATAAAAAGCGCTTTTTCTCAAACGCCAAATATCGATAGCATGAAATAAGCTGTAAATTCACATTACAGCGTAAATCTCTCTTTACAATTTTTTCCATTAGAAAAACTTAGTTAGGTTTAACATTTGCCACGAAAGGCTCTTATCCGTCCATGTTTTGATTTTATTGAAATTCGCATGTATATCGTTACATAAATCTCATATCGCTACATAAAATGATAAATCACTCATCACATTTGTTATATTACTACGTTATGTTTAATTCATAGAAAAACTTACAAATATTCACTCCACGCTTTTATTTAGGAACACACATGCGCGAACACTGTGTTTGCTCGCTAGTACTGTGGCTGTTAAAAAATATTTTTCCTTTTAGTAATTTCTAATTAAAAATTATAAAATATTTTTTTCAAATAAAATATTATTTTTTCCGAAATATCGACGAAATTACTCATAAGTTTTTAAACGTCATGATCTTGTTTTAAAAACGATAAAATATTTCAACTCACATACTTATTTACATCACGTTGTTTTTCTTTCATCCTTCTTTCTTTGCCATTGATTGCAGACTTCACCAAATCCATCGGCGATCTCCTGCGGGAACGTGTCTCTCACCTCTTGGATTATACTCCCAGTCTCTCAATTACATCTGTTGATCTTATGATATGTCCAATGTATACATGAGTTTTTTCGTTTTTTGCGTTCTGCTGTTATGGCGATACCAATTTTAATTTTTTGTTGAATTTTGAAACTTCACCCTTATTAGGACCAGTTAGTGCAAAATTTACAACCCATTGTTCACGGTTCACCAATTTCGAAAAAAATAGTTTTCCGAAGAAGTCCATTTTTATTTGAATGGTCATGTTAATGAGAAGAATTGTAGATTCTGGAGCAATGAACACCCCAAATTCAAACAACAAAAGGCTCTCCATTCTCAAAAAATGACAGTTTGGCTGGCAACATCATCAAAGGACCATTAAAACCGGCTTTCATTTGGACAACATTATTTTTACGATATAATTTTACCAATTGTACTCCATCAATGAAATTCATTATCGTACAACGTGTTTTTTTATTGAATTTTCAAAATCGCAAAAGCTAACAAATTTCAGTATGCGCATTTGTATTTTTGAAGATAGACTCATTATTTATTTGTTGCAATGTATATCGCATTATTAGCTGCCTTTGTTCTTCACTACTCACACAACACAGAATAAACATATTTTTTATTTTTAAGCATTAAGCGTTAAGCGTTAAAAAGAAACATAAGTACATACATAATGATTTATTTATTTTATTTATAAATATAAATAAATAAATAAATAATGATCCATTTTGCTTAGAGTTTCTCCAAGGGTGAGACTTTGATCCTCTGATCAAAGTATGATGATCTCCTCCATATATACGCGACATAAATTATTATCTTTTGTACGTAAATTTGAAAGAAAACTGATACATTCCATAATGATAGAGATAATTTAGGATGATCATCAAAATAGATGTAAGATATAAACAATATTATCTCTACTTGAGTTTTTTGAGGAGCAATTGCCATCCCTTCTTAATAATTTGTATTTCCGTCTACTATATTTTTTTATTTAAATCTAGTTAGTTTAATTATTATATTTAAATTATAGTAAAAACTGGGAAGACGTCGATAGCTGGATCGTGGGGAAAAATGATCGAACAACAAGTACCAAAGTTTCTACTGAGCTCAACACCGACAGGGCGAAGGATTAATATGGAGCGACAATGCCTTCAAAGACTTTGACAAAGACAATATCTGCCTTGGAAATTCTGAACCGGAAGAGATGGTGCAGGACCGAGATGAGTGGAGGAAGACTCCCGCCAGGAATTGTAGACCTAAAAGTGATGATGATGATGAGTCAGTTGAATATTTCACCTATCATGAAAGATTATGATACTCTCGAAAGCAGAATAGTGAAATATAATTAACCCCAGTTAGATATAACATATTTTATGTCTTCTATCCATTTTAATGACCATCGGATACATTAAATTTATAAATAATGCATCCTTTTTCAATATCTGTGCATCAAATCCATAAAAAAGATTGTTTTAAGATTATAATTAAAGTAGTCAACCGCAGTGCAATCATTTTATATTGTTTCCAAAATCGTACGCCAATTGGTTGGAATAAATTAAAATCCTTTATCCAACTAGATAAAATACACATATAAAATAAATATTATTACGTTCACCAATATTTCAATTGTGGTAATGTGTTGAACCAATAAGTTTTAAAGAGAATGTGAATCATTTGGTCGACACCAAAAAATTCTATCATAATTATTAATTGATAAACGATTTGTTGATTAACAAGCATAGTGGATTACGAATCAATCAAGGGTGGTTTTGTGTGTTTCAAAATATTTTCGCAAATTATTAGTCAATTTGTACGTTCACCACGTATTCATCATGGCAATCAAAATCAACAAAAAGTTTTCGAAATATTTGCAATACAAAAATTTTTAATTTTGCCGAATTAATTATTGAATTGTAAATTTTTATTAAATCATCCTCACGTACCAATAAAATGTTTATTTTTGAAGACACTTTAATATAATACGACTTTTTCAATTTTTTTTTATGTTTTGGCAGATAAGATGGGATTTTCTATAATATTTATAACTAACTAACATAACAACCATCACGCCGTTTCCTGAAGGGGTAGGCAGGGAGGAGAGAGTGCCATTTCGTCTACATTAAGACATTTTCTCATGCATGCTAAGGCTTTTAATAGAGCCATCTTCTTATACTTGTTAGTATCTGATCGTGCTAGGTCTTCACAGATGCCCTTTTTTTTGTTGCCTTCTAAACTTGCCCCATATATTTTCTTAACCTTCCTTTCCTCACCCATACGATCTACATGACAAAACCATCTCAGCACTCCTTTGTTTTTTCTATTTATCAGAGTCATTATACTACATCTTTTACATTTAGTTACTTAATATTTGCGTAATTGTGAATTTTACTAAATATATTGGCGATCAAATTGATTTCTTGATTATTTATCGCTCATAGCAGAAAAAAACAAGATCCAACTTTTAACCTTTGAGCGGCCGCTCTGCGTATTTTGACGAGTAATATATGTTTACGTTAAGCAAGCAATATGTGAATAAACACAGCTTTTTTGGTCTTATTACTAAAATATTATCAGGTGACATTGTTCTAAGCCTTTTTGCCCCTATTAAAAATTTTCCAAAATAAATGATGTCATAAACCGAATTGTACGAAAACCGGGACGTACGAAAACCAAAGTTTCATTAAATATCCTATGTTTAGAATCAACAGCATGGCTGCACACAGGTATTTTATATCGCAGTAGTGTAAATTGCAGTAGTGTAAATTGAGTCAAATTTGTCATTAAATATATGACAGCGCGCATGCTTGAAGGCTGCTATTTCGATTACGAGTATTCAGTAACCCTGAACGGAAACTGTGCCAAGTTTTGTCGCGTACCTCGCATGCGGCTAGGGAGAGGTACAAGATGGGGGTGGGTATTACGTAAGGTTAGTTTATGATTTCTGCGAATCCTATTTCGAACTAACCCACAGACACAGAGGGGTACCTGAACCAGTCCTTGCTGCCAGAGGAATTAACCTCAATTTGGCAACAATTTGAAGAGACGTATTGTGGGGATTCGCTTAACATTTCACGGAACAGCCACTCCCGGGAATATAAATAATTAACATGTTAATTCATATTAAATGTGGTTGCCAAACTGATGATAACTCTAATATCTCATTCTCCCTCACAGTACACGCCAATTTGTATTACCAAAGTGCCAAGGTTATTTATTTTTTTATTTTATATCTACGGTTTACACCTATCACAATAAAATAAAAATCTTATACATATTTATGTAGATAACAGTGTACATTATATATGTAAATACACATCAGCATGCATAATCATTTACAAATGTATACATACATATACATGCATAAATACATATGAAATTTATAAAACCGCCGCATATAGCTATATATATGAAAACGCCGGATTATTCTAATGATTCCCGTTGCTTCTGGGTTGTTTCAGGTATTTAAAGACGCTTCCTGAATGCTGTATATGACCCTAGATTACAGTAGACCTTTTTCTGTAAATATAATTTATATTTTTTCAAATGAAACACAAATTACTTAATTAATATGAATTATAGAAGTCTCACAGGGACGAAGCAATTTACATGAGAAATATTTATAGAACTCTCTTATACGATGGCCCAGGGCTTACAATCTGAATGAGCTGGCTTAAGTGATAAACTAACATGATAGTTAATATCCGTAGAACGGATAGGGTAGGAGAAGTTTTTTTTAATAAAAAAAATGAAGATACGAACACGGAATGCGGGTCGCATCAATATCACATTATTAGATTGTGGCGACATTGTTTCTGAAAGTAAACTATTTTCTATCAAATAGGCATTACATTACTCACGAAGAAAAACCTAGACCAAGAACAAACATGGCCTCCGTCATGCGAATTTCCCTTGCAAAATATTGTATTTCGTATGCAACACGCTACTAAATGTGTGTTTACCTTACTGAATTCGAAATAAATCGGCTTTCCCCCGAGACGGCACGAGCTCCCGCAATGTTTAAGGCTTGTTAGTTTACGTTGGGGATGATGTACACGCGGTTCCACTTCGCTTAAATTATTTTTTCGGCAAAGGATCTGTCCCTCTGGCACCGTCCGATAAAAATAACCAAGTAATTTAAAAAAATATGTAAAAATTGTTACAAAAATCACTTTATTCTATATTTAAACATTATTATTTTGTAAATGTTAATTTTCTTCTTCACTTTACTCTTAGCAGAGTAGCCATGAACGTTTGTCAGAAACTAAATAATCTAATTGACTTATCCAATAGTCCGATTTAAAACTTTCACTTTCTCCCATTGTAACCATTAAAGTTTTTTTACTCTTTTTTTAAGGAATCTCAAGAGTACAATTTATTTTAATGACACAACGTATTGAATAGTTGGTAGACCAATTATAGAGATCCATGGCATAACATAAAACATTAAAATCAAAGCATAATATAAAATAATAATCACAATAAAACCAAATATAGAGAGTAATAAATAAAACATAGTAATCAAAGTGATACAACCATAGCGCGTAGACATATAGATATAAGGAATATATATTTTTTAAATATTTAAAAAAATATAAAAATACCAGAAAAGACAAGAGCAAAACAAAGTGGAGTGAGGTGGCTGGGATTGTGGTTGAGTGGAGTATGTGTGTATGTGGTGAGGATAGGGGCTGTGTGCAAAGAGTAATGAGTGTTTGACTGGGGTGCACGTATATTGATTATCGATTTGAGTGAATCCACTGAAGACGTATAAATAAGTGATATAGGCGGTTCAAAAACGATTTTTAAGAGCTGAAATTTTAGTATTAAATGTATGTTGTTATTGAAGTGTTCATTGTATGCTTTACATGTTCGCTTAATAAACAAGAGGTTTTACTTCTGGGTAAATAGAAGAGACGGACGGTTGGGTTCGCCTTGATGGAGCGTGGAGAGAAACAAGTTCCACTTGACTGGGACAGTCAATATGTTTCTGAAGTAACTTGAAGAGTAGTATTTGATCAGCTCGTGCTCTTCTATGTTCCAGGGTTCTCATGTTGTGGAAGTCCATTGTTTCGACATACAAGTTAAAGACATACCGGATTTACCATTGAGGTGGCGTAGAAACCTGTTCTGAATTTGTTTTAATCTCGCAATGTATGTAATCTGTTGCAGATTCCAGGCCTGTAATGCCCTTCTCTGTTTTCTCCCACATCTTAGCTAATATTCTGTTCTCCTCTGATTTGATTTCTCTATCTCTTTCTCTCTCTCTCTCTCCATTTAAATTCTTAACTTATGTAAATGTACTAAGGTTTGTTTATATTATACTATCGTATCTTGAAAAAGGCTGGGTCTAACCGAAAGTAGTTGACACTGTGTATCATTTCAATAAAGTGGCTTAAAACACAATTTATTTTTCTTTAAGTTACATAATACCGTTTATGTTCTGAGTTAGAACGTCTAAATTACTTTGTAAATATTTTAATACGTGTATGTAAGAGATAAAACAAGAAAAAGGTCGACAATCCAATAATGGCTTGGTACTATCTAGTATGAAGAAAAATCTGTATCCATACTAAATAATAATAATAATAATAAATATTGACATTATACCAAAGATATCGGGTTTCAGATGCCTGCGTTTGTCTATCTTTCAACCGATATGGGCTGTAAATTATTGCCATGTCTTTTTATTATATCCTTTATATCAAGTTCACCGCTTGTCTTGATTTCTTATGAAAAAATCTTGGATTGAAAGTGTTTCCGTCATCGTATTGAGCTGAAATTTTGTGTCTCAAATATACACATTCTATTTTGTAAAAAGATTTTGTTTATTGTAAATTAAAAAAGTAAAAAAAATTAAAAAATTAAAAACTAAAAGGACGTTGAAACAACAAAGTATTGGACTCGCATGGAAATCTTGACTAGTTTCAATGAGTTTGATTTAACAAGTTGAAACCGAGACCTCGCATATATTGGATTTATAATGAAAATATGATTTATGATTTACTTTTTTTTGGAGTATTCAGTGACATCATTAAATGTATATTCCAGCGACAAGTTTCGTTGTTCTTCTTCTTCGGTTATTAAGATGGCAAAGCCAAGCTTAGTACGTACCCAGTTTAAGGCTTCTGGGGTTACTTTGCGGTCTTTGAGATGCCCCGTGGGAAAACGTATATCGGGTAGGTTTCCAGGATATGCTTCACTGTTCGTGGAACTCTGTATGGAACTCCCCGTATCTCCATTTAAGCATCAAAAATTAATAGGCACTGTGTATAAGAGCTTCGGATGCGATTTATTCTGCTCCATGCTTTTCTGGAGAGGTTAAAAGCAAATCTAGTTTATTGTGGTCCATGTACTGTGTGGAGCTAATAATGTGGTATTTGAAATACATTAGGACATTTTATATGATCATGAAGATCTATTAATGATGTGAACGGTGTAATTTTTTTTTTAATTTCCTTAATCCTTAATCCTTAATCCTTAAAGATAAATTAAGCTGTTTATATATATATATATATGTATGTACTAAGAGCTTACGTAAGAGCATGTATGGAGAGAGCTGGCACTAGACCGAGATGAGTGGAGGAAAATTATTGAGGAGGCCAAGACTCACCAAGGGTTGTAGTGACAAGAATGATGATGATGATATGTATGTACATTAACATATAATTTACTTACTTACTTACTATCACGCCGTTTCCCCGTGGAGGTAGGCAGAGAAGATATAGCGCCAAGCTCTTCTGTCCTGACATACAACTCTCGCCTCGTCCACATTCATACATCTTCGCATGCAAACTCGACGGTTGTTGAGGCTTCCAACGGGACCATCTTCCAGTATCTGGTTGATCTGGTCGTGTTACGTATTCCGCGATCGCCTTCTCTTTCTAGCGCCGTCAACACCTGCATTATATATGTTTCTTACCATTCTTCCTCATTCATTCGCTCAACATGCCCGAACCACCTGAGCGACCTGTTTTAATTCTATAAATTATGCTAAGATCGGTTTTACATTCATTCTTAATATCTTCATATAATTTAAAATAATTCAATAAAACTTTTTCTAATTTCAGACACGCAATGCAAAATAATCAATACATTTTGTTTGAATCAAAATCAACAATTGTTGATATTTAAACAATAACATTTTTTTGTATCTCCTTAATAACGAGAAATAAAAAAATGATTTTAATACATTTTGAAAAGAAAATCACTTTTGTACAAAAACTCAATTGTGACGAGTAGGTAAAATTATACTAGGTGTCTGTTGACATTAAATAATCATTTTGATATAATGTAATACATTCTGTTTTAATTGAGGCAAACTTTTATTGCCATTATCTGGCAAGGGTAGTGTAATTAATTTCAAAACAATTTTTTAAATAAATTTGCCTTTCAGTGGCTTTCAATCTCTGGTCCACGGGTCTATACAGAAGCGTAATCCACCGATGCCAATAAGGTAAGGGCTGTCTCCGGAGGGGCGCCGGGACTCGTCGCGTTAATAATTTAATTAATCAGGAAAAATTAAGGGCGCTTTATTTTGGTCCCTCGCATTTCACCCGGGCTATGAATGTGGGAGCAGAATAAGGGAAAAAAAATGTTGTAAACTTAAAGTATACCTACTAAGTTTTGGTTATTTTTAAAGATTTTTGTTGTTTTTTAGAAAAAAACTGTTTTGAATTAACGTAATTTTTTCAAACGTAGATTTGTACCTAAATACTAAAGTACTTTTAATTTATGAAAACATTTTACCCTATTTCTGTAGTTTTGAATTACTAATAACCAGGCGCATGCAGTGAGAATAAGACGCGTGATGCCGTTTTCTTCATAAAACAAAATTGACTAAAATTATGCTGCCTTTTTTTATTTATTTTAATGTTTAACTCTTAACATACCTACCATAATTCCTTTTTATTCATTTAACAAAATTTACTAAAATTATGCTGATTTTTTAATTATTTTAATTTGTAACTCTCAACATACCTACCATAATACCGTTTTCTTCATTAAACAAAATTTACTAAAACTATGCTGACTTTTTTTATTTACTTTTATTTTTAACTATCAACATACCATAATGCGTTTTCTTCATTACACAAAATTTACAAAACTTATGCTGACTTTTATTTTATTTATTTTAATTTTTAACTATCAATATACCAATCATAATGCCGTTTTCTTCATTAAACAAAATTTACTAAAACTATGCTGACTTTTATTTTTTATTTTAATTTTTAACTATCAACATACCAACCATATTGCCGTTTTCTTCATTAAAAAAAATTTACTAAAATTATGCTGACTTTTTTTATTTATTTTAATTTTTAACTATCAACATACCATAAAGCTGTTTTCTCGCGGTGGTAGGCAGAAAAAATAAAATGCCAAAATTTTCTGTCATGGCGCTACTCTCTTGCCTCGTCCACTTTTATAAATCATGTCATGCACGCTTTCGACCTCCAATAATTAGATAATCTAATCATACCAGGTCTTTGCCTTCTATTCATAATTTATTTTTTCACTCCACGTCTCAGTGACCCCTTTTTCTATCTATCATGCTTTCCTCGTTGTATTGTAAAACAGGTAATCATAGTGTAACAGCGTGATGATGACGTCAACTAACCTTCTGTGACAGTAAGATAATACAACCCCTAACCTCCTCCCCCCGACCTGTCATTAGTCCCTGTTCTACTTGTTAGGCTCCAGTAAGGCTTTCTGGGTGATATTCCCAAGTCAAATTATAATCCCGACGGCTTTACACCCCTAACGTACACGCGTCGGGTAGAATACAGCCACCGATATTTGTCAGCTTATATACCGTTAATGTTTTCCGCGTGTTTCTAAATCAACAAGAAACTAAATCTATCAAAAATCAAAGCGCTACGTTAGGTCTTCCCGGTTCGCAGATCCACCCTTTTCTTTAACGAAACCTTAAGTCAATATTCAACCCCGAACGAAATTGAATTATTAATAAATACAACGTAATTAATTGATTCGCAATAATATTTTTCTGCTATAGATGTTGGACACGTAAACGGCAGGATTCAAAAAAGGAAAGAAAACATTCGATTGATAAATTTTTATGTATATAGGTCAACAGCCGAGAGGTTTTATATGACTTAAGAAAATGTATATTTCCCTCTCTTTTGCATTACCATTGGCTCCATATAAAAGAAGAAGGTGGATTAAAACTGAATGAGATGATCATACCAAAGTTACATATACATAAATATATATATTATATATATAGATATATATATATATATATATATATATATATAGATATATATATATATATATATATATAGATATATATATCATATATATATAATAATATATATGTTATTTATATTTTTCATTTATTTATGGAGGCGAGTCCCGTAATATTTAATAAGAAATAAATAAATGAAATTAAGAGAAGCACACAGAATCAAATAATAAAACTGAAAAATTAAATGCTGGAACCTGGATTCGACCCACGGACCATTTTTCACTATCCCAGCTACTTAATAAGTCGTCAATATTTGATAGTTATATGTTTCTCTTTGAGTTATTATTTCACTTATTTATATTATTCCATTTTTATTCGGGAAGTAATCGATTGTTACGAGAATATCAAACGAAGCTTTGACGTCTTCCCGCTAGTCGATTTCCGTATAATGGAAGTGTTCTTTGCTAAACTGCATATTATTGATTAAATAAATTTACATGTTATTGATTAAATAAATTGAAATTGAAATTGAAAAATACAACACGTGATTTTTTATGTATGACAAAGAGAATAACTTCTAACGCGCATGCATAATGTAAGCGTGCTTTGTGATCAAAAAATCATTTATAAACTATTAAAAAATCCAGTACTTACTATTTTTTCCAGAATTCTGCTTCCATATATGTAGCTCAGATATAATCCGAGGGACCAGCACAGAGCGCACTTAATTTTTCTGGAATAATTAAATTTGTAACGCGATGGGAGCCGCCGCCTCTCCGGAGACTACCCTATTAGCATCGGTGGATTACGCTCACGGAGTCCCGTGGACCACAGTTTGAGACCACTGGAATGCAAATTTATTTAAAATTTTAATTTGCGGCATGAATTTTTCCACCCTGGCTAGATTGTGTCAATAATATTTCGCGGCAATTAAAACAGAGTGTTTTCGCTTTTCTCGAAATGATCATTTAGTGTGAAAAACACAGTTTACACACCATGTAAAAAGTTTGAAAATTAACAGTGATTAAAAAAAAATAGAAAATAAAGTAATTTTTGTATTCTCTAGCACAGTAAATATATCAAGAGAAATAATATATATTATTTTTACATCAAAGGGAAAACTTTCATTATAAAGAGAAAAATCTGTCTGCAGATTGCGCAGATAATTTTGTTTGATAAATTAATTTTTCAACTCTTTATGTTATTTCGATCAAGGGATGTGAAGCTTTAAAATATCAAATAAAGCTAACCAAGTAATAAGCTAAAATACCAAACTATTTCAATTTTAAGATTTTTCGATAAGAAAAAAATTTCGACATTTTAGTGATTTGAAAGATCAGCGAGAAAATTGATTGTTTTTATTTCTTATGATGTCAATATTTTTATAGTATTTTTCAGTTAATTTTATGGAAATGTGACATGAAGCTGTCTCACTTATAAAGCGGAAAATCTCGATATTTGCACAGCTTATTCCATCTGGAGTTTATACGTTTGTTTAGTGTTTGTTTTCAACACTAGAATAAGCTTTTCGACTTCATGTTTGTTCCATATATTTTGATTTTCCAACAAAAATTTTTCTTTAAATAGTGCGTTTATATGTTTTGTTTTTTTTTTCTGCAAACACAATTTTTTTCGACTTAAGTATAAAATAATATAAAATTGATATACTAGTATTAGGTACTATAGTCGGACCAATACAAACTGACAAATCCGATTATAAATCATAATATCAGTAATGATGCGCAACGCAGCAAACGCTTTGTTGATAAAAAATGCTAAGAATTTGTTTCGTGCGCTCTCTTTGGTCAAATTTCTTTTGCTGTAAATTTTATTTTATTTTATTTTTGATGAGATACTAACAGAATAGTAGAATACTCAGTGCAAAATATACACAACAGTACGTTACTTACTACGACCTGCTCTTGCAAAAAATATGTATTAAATGTGAGTAACAAATAACAAACATATATTAGATTTAAGTAGCTTGTTGGTGTAATGGTCACGATCCTGGCTTATTGATCTGGTGATCGGTGGTTCGAGCCCCATTCCAGGACACCAGCAAGTTAGTCCTATTTTCGTAGCACAAGTATTTAGCTTATTTTGCGAAGAGTTAGAATATTGATGTGACGCATTTTTCGTGTTCGCATCTCTATTTTTAAAAAAATGTGTCTATGCAGTGTGATCATATACGAATATGTATTTTTTTTTTCTTTTTTTTTTCTAAAAATAATGAATTTACATTATGCATTCTGGGTGTTCTGGTTATTGTCAAGAAAATTAATTATGAATATCTTTTTAAATTATTTATCCGGTCCATTTCTGTTATGCATATTATTGCAGCGTCACTTGCCAGAGTGGTAATTAAAAATTACTATGATTTTCATTTCTGTTACATAAGCCAACAATTTGTAAAATAAATAACTTAAAAATTATGTCTCATCATCATCATCACTATTGGTTCTATAACCTCTGGTTGGTATTGACCTTCTAAAGAGTCTCAAAAGTCAAAAAGTACGTCTTATAGGTATCACCCCATAAAGTCTCTCTATCACTAGTATAAAGGCACTACCCAATAAGGTCCATGAGTGTAAGAGATGTCTATCGGACCTTTTATGAACGCGTTTTACAACCTCAATCATCAGCTGGTTTCGTCCCAACTATAGAGTAGCTTAATGGTTTAGTGGTTATGAATCTCGCCTCTGATTCATTGTTCGGAACTTCGAGCCCTGCTCCAGGACACCAGCAAGTTAGTCCGATTTTTATACCCCAAGCGTAATAAATCTCAAGGTGTCCCAAATTGCATGTTCTTCGGAGATAGGAAGGCTAATAATGGCACGGATATAGCAAACTTATTCTCGGAATATTTTAGCTCAGTTTTTAGTACACCAAATGATAGACCTACCATTACGCCCATAATTAACCACGAAAACCACATAACTAATATATGCAGTATTGAAGTGACAGAGGAAATTGTACTAAAATATCTTAAAAAAATTGATATTCACAAAGGTGCCGGCCCGGACGAAATACCCTCAATCTTTATTAAACGATGTGCACACAATCTAGCCTTACCCCTCTCTTTAATTTACAATCGTTCTCTAACAGAATGCACTGTCCCTCTTATTTGGAAATCTGCATATGTATCTCCTATCTTCAAGAATGATAAAAAAAATGATGTAAAAAACTATAGGCCTATCTCCAAACTTTGTATATTTAACAAAATTTTTGAAAAAATAATCTATGACCAACTGTATCCAGCTCTTAAGCCTACCTTGAATATTAATCAACACGGTTTCATTAGTGGTAAATCTACAACCACAAATCTTTTGACTTTCGTAGAATACCTCCAAGATAACTTAGATAACAGAATACAAGTGGACACTATCTATACCGACTACAGTAAAGCGTTCGATAGGGTTGATCACTCAACACTCAAACAAGCTTTTAAAGATAGATATTCTCGGCAATCTTTATCGTTGGCTTACTTCTTATATCTCCAACCGTAGTCAAATTGTAGTGGTTGCAAGGTTTAAATCTAACACTGTTGTTGTAACATCTGGAGTACCTCAAGGCAGTCTGCTGGGACCATTGCTATTTAACATTTATATCAATGATATAGGTGATTGCTTTCTAAACTCAAAAACTATCCTATATGCAGATGATATGAAAATTTTTTCTCCCATAAACTCACTAGAAGATTGTCGAAGGCTGCAAGATGACCTACATCGTCTGAACACGTATTGCAATGCCCACAGCCTGGAAATAAATGTTTCTAAATGCTTCGTTGTACGCTTTACAAGAAATAAAAAGGTATTCTCTAATGAATATTCAATTAATAATATAACATTATCTACCAAATCCGAAAGCAAAGACCTTGGGGTGATACTCGACAGTAAATTAAATTTCAACAAACTTATTGATTATATAGTCACCAACGCATCATCTATGCTTGGTTTTGTCATACGCACATGTAAACATTTCAAAAATATCAGTACCCTCAAGACACTTTATTTCTCATACGTTCGTAGTATTTTAGAATATGCATCTCAGGTGTGGAATCCAGGTTATGCAGTACACGAAAATAGAATTGAAAGCGTCCAAAACAGATTCCTAAGATACCTAGACCTGCGTTCATTTAGATCTCATATAAGCAATGAAGACTCTGCGAAGTTTTTTAACATGCAGACCCTAACTCGTCGAAGAAACATAGCTGACGCGGTGATGCTATTCAAAATAACACACAATCTAGTTGATAGTCCGGAACTTCTTCAACGAATATCTTACCACATCCCAACTCGCAATAACAGACAATCACCTACTTTTCATCTCCCCTTTTGCAAGACCAACTCAAAACAAAACTCTTTTATGTACAGATCCACAAATTCATTTAACACAAACTATCACCACATTGACATTTTCAACGCAACAATAAGAAACATAAAACAAACAATATCTACACTACCGCACCCAAACTAATTTGTACATTATATCTTCCCTTCTACTCCCGTCCCACATTCCCCTCCACCCTCTCCATTCGCTATTAATGTATGTTAAAGTAAATTTTTAAATTCAGTGGAAAATTTTTAAGATTGTTTTGCTGTTAACTTTTCCCAAAACAAAATAAATAAATAAACACACAAATACACACACTCACACAAACTCACTATTGGACATGTTTTTTCTTATTTTTTATCGATTGTATATATGTGTTTTCTTGTAATTGGCCCAAAACTCTGTACATCAATTATTGTTTTTTTTCAAGATTGATTAATTATATGGCTGTAAGAAAACCAATAAATGAAAATAAAATAAAATAAAATAAAATAAAAAATAAAATAAAATGCAACTCGTATTCCGTGTTTGCATCTGTATTAAAATTAAAAACAATTTTCGAATTTCCTGATGAAGAAGCCATTGGCCTTGAAACATGTTGATTTTTTTCAATAAATAAGTGGTTGAAACAAAGTTAATTTATATTAATTACAATTTTCGAATATTTAAAATACGAGCGAAGCAAGGTGGCAACATAAAAATCATAAAAATGCGTATTTATATAACTTTTACATGAGCCTTTATTATCTCTCCCTCATGTCTGGCGTTTTGGAATCTATTTATATAAAAGTATAAATAAAGCATTATGTCACATGTATCACAAAATATTATTATAAGTTCCTTCTCTCGAGTTCTCGTAAGTTATGATCAATGAAATCGCACAAAAAGAAGTTTCTCCCGTTCCCGGAATAAATCTCCGAAATCTTTTATCCCTTCAAGTAACCCACTTAAGAGTATACTTTACCAAACACTCCATTACTTCACCTCCTCCCTTCAAGTTATATCTTCGTATTGTTGACAGTAATCTTGTAACTTTGGTCCTGGCGCCTTTTCAAGCCCGCTTGGAACAACACACCTCATCCGTTCCCCTCTTCACTCGAGAGAACAAAAAATATCAGTTTAATTGGCATTTTGACAAGGGTTGATTGGTATGTGGGAGGACCCTCGATTTCGGTACATCATTTATTTAATTCAAATGTATGAGGGCTTTTATTAAATTACGATAGCTTTTAACGTATCAATACTTTTAAACATTTCCTTTACGGTTCTAAAATTGAAACGCGCATTTCGGCGCTGTAACAAGTCAAATTAACACGAATATTTTACATTTTTTGCCTATATAAATCGTTAAAATGCGGATTACGCTCACCCTTAGTGGAAATGTGATCTTACAGAAACTTATTCACCGACATCAATATCTATTCTGTCTACATATTGTTCTGCGTCGCAATATTTATTTTATATTCATATAAGTACATTTCGCTCTGCGACGCAAGATAGAAATGATGTTTCACTTGAGTAAATACCTTACTATTTTATTTAAATTCATTTTTTCGGATTCTTTATTTTTATTTTTTTTAGATAACGTCATTTTTCACAGGTTATCGCTAGCGCAACAATAAAATAATATACATTATGAAAAGTATAAACTTTGCATCCTTGAATAATATTTGTGAGTAAAGAATATTCCAGAAAGACGGGGAATTTTGCGAGGCGTTCTAAGGCACATCACCTGTTAACGTGGAATCCAAATAAGATTTTCGTGCTTAGCGAAGTGAGAAACCCATCGGTTTATTTATAAGAATCTTTAGTTTCAATCTAAACATAATATTTTTGTTTACAGATCGCTCCAACAACATAAACTTTATACTTTACATATGCCAATAAACTGGCTCTAGGCAATATTTGTATTGTTTTAGTTCATAAATCTTTACCTACCTTATTTTATTTACAAAAATATTTTTCTTTCAAAAAATAACTGTAAGGGCGTGTTATGCACTCAGTTCATTGCTTTTTATTGAAAATCGTACGTGCGAATTCCTAGTAATATGTCATTTGGAACAACACTATTCAAGAATCGAGAACGACTTATAACAATTTAGGGTGATCTACAACCTTCGGAAAACAAATAGAAAAAAAAGATACCATGAAATGAGTCGTAAAAATCTCTTTCAAATTAAAGATTATTTTTAAAAATTTACTTTCATAAATTCCCTTATAATACCTATTATTTTTTAAGAATGAAACACATTTTTACGTAAACTTTTACATTTAAAATGAACATGAATTTAAATACCTTTTTTTGTTTTAATATTAGGTCCTTACATATGAAATTGGCGTTTTGCCGTACTGGCAAATTTGATCTCAAATATCTTCTCTTTGGTTAGGAATTCCAAATCCAAATTTATACAGCTATTTACTCATGTATTTGTGTTTTGAAAATTATAATTCATTTTTTTTTCCTCAATTGTTTTTTTCTTTGCGTCACTCAGTTTACAAAATGAAAAACTTGAAATATCGCGTTATTTACGAGTACGAATTCCACCGTGGCACCAGTGCTGCAGAAACGGCTCGAAGGATTAATGATGTGTATGGCGACGGTGCTGCAAAAGAAAACACAGTGCGTTTTTGGTTCCAACGTTTTCGTTCTGGAAATTTCGACCTGCAGAACAAGCCCCGTGGACGGCCGGAGACCAAAGTTGATAATGAAGAATTGAAGGCTATTGTGGAAGCGGATCCATCGCAAACCACATCCGAGTTAGCTGCAGGCTGCGGTGTTAGTGATAAAACTGTTTTAATCCACTTGAAGCAAATTGGTAAGGTGAAAAAGCTTGAAAGGTGGGTACCTCACGAATTGAGTGAAGCAAATCAACAAACGCGCGTTGACTGCTGCGTTGCATTACTCAACCGGCACAATAATGAAGGGATTTTAAATCGAATCATTACCTGTGATGAAAAGTGGATCCTGTACGATAATCGGAAGCGCTCATCGCAATGGCTGAACCCTGCCGAACCAGCCAAACCATGCCCCAAGCGAAAATTGACTCCAAAAAAGTTACTTGTGAGCGTTTGGTGGACTAGTGCTGGTGTCGTTCACCACAGCTTTCTTAAATCTGGCCAGACGATTACGGCAGATGTCTATTGTCAGCAACTGCAAACCATGATGGAAAAGCTAGCTGCTAAACAACCGAGGCTGGTTAATCGCTCTAGGCCACTGCTGCTTCATGATAACGCTAGACCACACACTGCACAACAGACGGCTACCAAATTAGAGGAGCTTCAATTGGAATGTCTAAGACATCCACCGTACTCTCCAGACCTTGCCCCAACAGATTACCATTTATTTCGAAATATGGATAACTTCTTGCAAAGGAAAAAATTCAACTCCGATGGGGCAGTCCAAACCGCCTTCAAAGATTTTATTGATTCCCGTCCGAATGGTTTTTTTAGTAAAGGGATCGATGAACTACCTATGAGATGGCAAAAGTGCATAGACAGCAATGGTACATACTTTGATTAAATAAATATATTATAATAAAAAAAATCGTCTTTATGTTCCTCCCATACTAAACGCCAATTTTATATGTAAGGACCTAATATTATCCTCTGCGTGAATGAGTACGTAGTCAGCATTTGTAAAATCATTTAGTTAAATAGAAAATAGTTTTCGTCCGTGTGGTTCTTTTAGGGTATTAATAATCCGATAGCATGAAATCTTTTAAGTCTTTCTTAATGCAGTGATTTGTATAAGAATATACTAATCACTGAATCACTGATGTGCAGGAATGTAGGAATCGCATTTCTTAGCTCTAAACAAGGTCCGAAATCGTTAAGACAATGTGTAAAATATGCCATTTAAGACAGAAAAGGCATTTAAAAAATGTAGTGAATAGGAATAGGAATGAGCTGGGCTGCTTTTGACAAACTCAAACATATCTTCGAGAATAAAGAGATCCCAATTAGCCTAAAAAGAAAAGCCTTTGAATCATGCATACTGCCAGTGATGACGTATGGATTGGAGACTATGGCCCTTACAAAGAAAAGTGTAGAAAAGCTCAAATGCACGCAACGATCCATGGAAAGATCCATGCTTGGAGTAAGCCTAAGAGATAAACGACGAAATTAGGCGCAGAACTAGAGTAGTGGATATCATGGATCGTGTAGCGAAGCTAAAATGGCAATGGGCAGGTCACGTTGCAAGACAGGATATTACAAGATGGCCTCCCAGGGTTCTGAAATGGAGACCTTGGAAAAAAAAAGAGGCATCGGAAGACCTCAAAAGAGATGGGCCGATGATATTGTCGCTGTAGTGGGAAAGAAATTGCTACAATTAGCCAACAACAGGGAAGAATGGAAAAATAAGAAAGAGGCCTATATCCATCAGTGGAAAGACGAAGGCTGATGAAGAAGAAGAAGTGTATATAACGCACAAGAAGAGTATATAACGAACAAGAAGTATATATAACGCACAAGAGAAAAGAAAATTACTATAAATTATTTTGGTGTGAATCGAAGACAAGGACGTCAGAAGTGTTTCAACAATGAAACAGAATGTTGACAAATATTTATGTTTTTTTTTATCAGTTAGTAAATACGGTGTGTGGTTATTTTTTTTTATTGAATAGTGCATTTTACATGAGACTAAACTTTGCCGCTCTGCCGGTTAAGCTAACGAGACTCGCTTTGAATTTTACATTCGGAAGTAAGTCTAACAAATCTTTCAGTCAATTAAACCTCCCCTCCACTCAGCCACGCCCCCTCCTCCCACCCCACCCACATCCGCACCCCGCGCCGACGCGGAATCGTAACTGCAGCCCGAAGAGTCGCTTTCCACTCTTTAATAATGAAGTTTCGTCCACACATAACAAGGAAACTTTTGACAGCAGCTTTTTATCGGAAAATGTAGACTGCGGTAAGGAACGGGCAGGGATGTTTTCAACGAGGGCGATTTTTTTTAATGGTAGATTGTCGCATCGTCTACAATTATAATAACAGTACATTAATTAAATATCATATTCGTGATATTTAATTATTGTGCTGTCAAAATGATATTGATTCCCTGGTCGCCTTACTTATTTAACATAATAGATCCATCAGGAGTATTTCCACTGAAATGCTTCTCAATAGAGCAACATAATTTTAATTGTAATGCTTCTTAATTTACGTGTATGCGAGTTTGTGTTTATTCTGGCACATATATAGGTATGTGTTTGAATATGGCACAGGAAGACGAGCACATTTAAAATTTACGGGCTGATTTGTAAAGACGCATGGTCGCGGAAGAAGTCAAAACCACTACTCACATTGTTCCCAAATAAACGTGTAAAATGACTCTGCTGTTTCAATAACAATTCCGAAATCTCAAAATAGAAAGAAAAAGAACATCACAAGTGGCGCTGTAAGGTACATATTTATCGTAATATGATTATGCAGGTGAAAAAGATATCATATATACAGAAATTAGAGGGGTATTGAAGAAGCCTTCATTCTACTAGAAATGGAAGATGAAGCAGTTATTCTTAGAATAAACATCGATACAACGAAAAAAAAAATTAATGATGAGGAGCATATAAGATGTATAAATAGCAATAACTTTTCTGAATTTTTTAATCATTTTAGGAAACCAATCATTATTTTTATTCTAAGATGGGTTTATAAATTTTACATAAAAAGTAAAATAAATGTGAAAGTTTGTTTACTCTGCATGTATATGTGCAATATTATTTATTATTAATAGCTATTTAGGTACATCAGAAACTATCCGAGTACACTCGAGTACTCGAGAATTTTCAGATTTCACTACCTGACACTCGAGTTATTAATAATTTCGAATAGTTGGTGTCTCTAGTGCTAACCCAAACAGTGTTTGATTCTGATTATTATTGGACTGGAAGAAAAAATAAAAATTACGCAAGTTTAAAAACGTGTTTAGTAATACTTATTATCAGTGTGATTAATTTACATTAAATTTAAAACAACACACAGCGCGTGGTGTACATAACCGATAGCATGCATCAGCTGACGTCGAGTGCATTGTTGCATTACTGTCTAGCGTGAAGGGGTCATATTAACTTTGTTTCTTTCTTGCGTAGATTTATTTATTTAATATTCACGGAAGACCAACAGCATAACAAAGAAGAATAGAAAACATTAATATAATATAGATAGCCAATTATAGGTCTCCACTTTTAGAAATATGTAATGAAATAAACTTAGGCATGTTAAGAATAATAAAACAAGAAAGAATAAAAAAAAAACAGGAGAAACAGAGACTTAATAAGTAAGAAGAAAAATTTAGGCATGTTAAGAATAATATATCAAGAAAGAATAAAAAATTTAACCAAAAAAAAAGAGACTTGATTAGTATACAGAAAAACTTGGCTTGTAAAGAATAATCTTTAAAAAGTGGATCAGTACCAGGCTATGACGGATACGCGAGTAATATCTTAAAATTTATCAAAAAACAAATATCTAAACCTCTAATGCATATAATAAACCTAAGTATAGAAACTGGAATTTTTCCGTCAAACTATAAACGAGCCATTATCTCTCCTATATTTAAATCGGGCAATCCGGAGGAAACTACTAACTACAGACCAATATCTCTTATATCAAATTTTGGAAAAATTATAGAAAAAATCGTTAAAAAAAGAATATTTCACTTTCTCAAAATGAACAAAATAATCCATAATAACCAATTTGGTTTCATGGAAAATAAAAATACGCAAGACGCAATAGCTCAATTAACAAATACTGTCCAAGAATCGCTAGACAAATCTTTTAAATGTATTGGTATTTTCGTGGACCTAAGAAAGGCTTTTGACAGTGTCTCACATAATAAACTAATATTAAAATTAAAATCTGTTGGTATAAAAGGTATAGCTCTAAGCTGGTTTCAAAGTTATCTACATGAAAGAAAACAATGTTTAAAAATTAATGATACTCTAAGTCAACCCCTAACCAGCGACTTCGGTATACCCCAGGGGACAGTTCTAGGCCCATTGCTATTTATAATTTACGTTAACGACATCTTCAACCTAAAACTGAACAGAAAAATAATATCATACGCTGACGATACTGCGATCATCACGAAAGGAAGCGACTGGGACACAGTTAATACACAAGCGAGCAATGACATAAATACGCTAAAATTATGGTTTGACAGCAACTTACTCTCCTTAAATTCCGACAAAACTTACTTTATTCCTTTTTCAATAAAAAAATCGACAATCCCTTCAAATTTACAAATTATTGTACATGACACCAACTGCAAAAAAACTAACTGCAATGACAAATGTTCAACCCTAGAATCTAAAAGAGAACTAAAATACCTTGGTGTAATAATAGACCAACACCTAAAATGGCACAGCCACATTAGCGAGTTGGTCAAAAGAATAAGGAAATGCAAATATATGTTCATAAGATTGCGTAACACACTAACTATAGATAATTTAAAAATGGTTTATTACGCTTCTGTCCATGCACTACTCCAATATGGAATCATTGGATGGGGAGGGGCGTATAATAACATCATAAACACAGTGAAAGTAATCCAAAGATCAATTATAAAAGTAATATTAAAAAAAAGGAAAACCTTCTCTACACAATTACTTTTCTCTAAATTCCAAGTTCCAAAATTAGAGAATGTTTACAAAAAAACGTCAATTATACAACTAATTAAAGAAAGCATAACTACTACATTTGAAAAAAACACATCATTAAGATTCAAAAATAATTTTAAAATCCCAAAATATAATACCAAACTGTGTCAACAAAATTACATATACTTGGGCATAAAAACTTCAATAACCTACCTACAGATATTAAGAAAATCGATGACTTACAACAATTAAAGAAAAAAATAAACCAACACTTTAGATCTATACAATTTGACAATGCATAACAAGACACGTAGCTAAGGAACAAATAAGCCAAATCCAAAATAAACTAATAAAGTGTAAGCCCCTCACCAAGCACATGAGCAAGTCTCATTTTTGGAGAGGCAAAGCAATAAAATAAAATGTATGTAAGTAGATTGTAATAGACAAATGTATTATAATTTAAATGTTGTTTTAATATTAAATAAATAAAAAATTTAAAAAAATAAATAAATAAATAAAAAATACAACAAGAAAGAATAAAAAAATTAAACAAGAAAAAAAGACTTAATTGGTAAGCAGAAAAGAATTCTGCACTCAAAATTTTTCTTAATCTTCTGTGGCTGCACTCGAACAAATCAATATCCAATAACCTTATCAATTTATTGAATGCATTGCATACCCTCAAGAAATATGAATTACGACGATAGTTGGATGAAGTAAAACCGACGTGAAAGACTGGGCTGTATCTACGAGATCTACGGGGAACATGGAATTTTAGTCTATTTAAAATAGTTCAAGACAGTCAACGTTGCCCGATACAATTTTTAGTAAGTACATCAAATCACCTATTTCCCGACGTTTGTATAATTGAGCCCTTGCCCGGATAACGTTGTATCCAACACAAATGTCAATTTTGAGTTATTGATGGAGTTATGTTAGGTATGTTATTATGCATCGATTAAGGTAAATAATATGTCAAGAAAAAAATATTTAGGCTTCTGGCTGCATTTTAATGTTATTGGTTTGTGGAATAACGTTGTATAGTGTTTCTCAAAATGGCGTCGCCGAGCGTCAATATCGTGAAGCGTGGTTTAGTTCACATGAATAAAGGGAGAAAACGAACATCTAATGTTTTAAATTGGAAAGATATCAAAGCCAATAAGTTGAAGGATGCAGGAAAGGAGTTTTTATCCAGAAAAAATATTATCAAACTTGCAATTGACACGCCAGAACATGTTTGTGGAATAACGTTGTATACGATTTGGCAATTCTGATTGATATTGTGATTTCATATTATTTTGTCGAACGTTAACCGATTTTACTCAATTGATTTATCCATATTGATATTTGAAATGCTTTTCGATAATAATGCTGGCTTTATTGTGCTCTTTATATCGTAACTTAATATAACACCGATACAAAAAGTTTATTTAATTCCTCATTCTTTTTCGCAGGGTCAAGTTTGTGCCAAAAATGTTTAAATCCGGGATGTTTTCTCCATTTTGATATCAAGATAAATATTTAATCAGTATTCAGGTTACTGAATTACAATGAAAAAAGTAATTATCTCGTCTTGTGTATTAAGAAATTAAATGTCCGACGCCGTATTCAGCAAACAGACGGAGATATGTAACAGTATGTACGAGAGACTTATCGTTCCGTAAAAGCTCTTTACCTACTAATGATCTCATCACAATCAGAGCTTAAACCTTCCACAAAGAATTAGAATCAATGACCTCCTATAGCTTTCTACCAACTATTTGTGGAAGGAGGGCAAGATTGGCTACCGTTTGGAAAAAAATCATGCAGTTAGGGAGCCTGGAACTAACTTCAATGTATTCCAATCTACTGCCAATAAGACTGTTAAGCTCAAGGACCTCGATGACATTTGTGAATTCATGTTAGATGAGCACATGCTGCTTTTAAAAGGCATTATCAAGTAAAGCAGAATAAAAAAATCCATTTTGCGGAATAACGTTGTTTGTGAAAATTTCATATACAACGTTTTTCCACTGATTCAGCATGTTTTTTTACAATAGGTTCAAATTTAATTGACTTTTCCACCTATTTTATATTGAGATTAGTTAAGAATTATATATTTGTTATGTTTAAAATATAAAATGTAATAAGTTGTAACTGGTTTCGTTTTTTCAATTTTTCTCGGAATGAGAGTATTGTTGGATACAACGTTATTCCGGGCAAGGGCTCAATTGTAGGATGTGATATTTTTTGCATGAACTGACAAAATCGTCAGAAATGTAATTAAATTTGCGTATTCCATACTTGCGATGCGTACTCGCAACACATAGAAATGTATTGTGTACCCACACGATTATTCATACATTAATCGTATGGGTACACAACACATTCCTGAAGTGCCACGACCACTAAAGAAAGAGCTTCTTAAGCTCCAGACCAGTCTTTAAAATTGTTCGAGTGATCCTTGTTTCAGGATTTTTGGCAAAGTTGTGTATCTGTCAGATATCGTTTGTCTTCAGCCAAAACAAAGGCGGGCTGGAGGCTGGAGGCTTCCAGTGCTTAGGGCTGGAAAAGTTTATCGGGCATTTTATTAGATTTGGCCCTCTCCAGTTACAGCAAGAGCCACCGTCGGAGGGAAAATTAATGGATTTTGAAACAAAATCGATATTTCTTTTTGATGCGAGACGCAAACTTTTACGGCCCGCTCCTCGAGGAGGCACTTCAAACTTCATTGTAAATAAATTACAGGCAATAAACCTCCATCTTGCTCGCTCCAGATTTCAATTGCTCATTCATTTTTGTAACCCCTTATTGAAAACCCCGTTAAAATAACTGTTCACCTCTATTTGTGGGAATTCCGCTCGAAGGTTATTTATATCAACCGTATTTCTCCTCTCTTTACACGTGGGAGTTACAATTTTTCTTTGATTCGAACATTCTGTTTTTTTTCTTCTTTTTTTTTAACACTGACTTATTTTACTCGTTTTTTAACCAACTGAACGTACTAGTTTTGTATATCAACCGAGTGGTTTGGGAATCGATCCTTAAAACATCAAGTTTTAACATATTTTCTACTGCAATATTGATACACGCATACATTTTTATACGTACATTGTATATTTAAGCATAGTAAATGCACGTACTAACTATTATTTACATAGTATACAATAATTCCACTAATAATTATGGTAGTTTGTGTGCCTTTTAAACGAAATAACTTAATAAACCCGTTTTGTAATTTACGTATACAGGGTTATTTGTAAAACATTAATTACCTCGCAGAACTATATTTCTGCCTCGATTATGAGTCGAAAATGTTTGAGCTATTTTGATCTAATATCAATAGTTATTGAGATATGCGACATCAAAATTAGCATATTTTTTCAATATTTCTGACTTATTTTTTGTATAACGTTGGATTATCGTTACAATTACCTATATCGAATATGAAAAATTCATTCCCTTTAATACAAGTCAAATAAAATAATAAAAACTTTCGAATTCCAATCGGAAAATACTCGAATTGGAAATTTTTTAGGCTTTTTAGGGAGTATAAGAATGCAGTGAAAAAACATAGAAACTCTGAATTTATTTAAGTTAATTCACAAATATTGGTTAACGTACTCTGATTGGAATCAATGTGGTGAAAATAGATTTATGAAAATGATAGATGAAGTAAGAATATATAAATGCTTATAGTTATTCAGAAAGAATTGCTGAATGTCAACCAAATGAAGGTGACTTTGCTTGAGTCTCTTTTTCTAGAAAGAAAAATATATATAAATATTTTTTATGTACAACGTATGGGAAGAAGATAATGACATTGTAGTCATGGCTATTAAATCTTGCAAAAATTTTTTTTAAATAAATATGAAATATGTTCGATATCCCGTGTATAAGACTCTGAAACTGAGTTAATATACGAATTTTGAAATTGTTTTAATTATTCATTTGGAAAAAAAGGATATTTTGTACGAGACATGTGGACGGATCATATTGCTTATATTTTTTACTAGTATTGTTAATCGTTATTATAAAGATGAACTTCACCACATTCCATGATACTGTACTATTATTTAATAAACAAATAAACTATGGTTCCCTCTCCCCTTCCTTGCGCCTAGGAGACAGTGAACTGGTTTTGTGTGAACGCCTTCCCGTGCTGCGCTTGCACCAGTATGAATTTAAGTAGCACAGTGAGGATGAACACTTGAGCTTAAAAAAATGTCTAATTGGTTGATGATCGTGTAGGGCCGATATGGGAGCTGTTGGGGGTCCCTTTTACTCACTGTACTCCCAGATTAAGCTAAATATTTTTATTATGGAGCTACACTACACTGGAAGCCTAAAATTTAGGTAGAAATTCGGTAATTTTTTGCAGAGAGGTGATTAATTTTAAAAAAATTATTGGGTCTGGTAAGGGTACATTCAAAACTATTATTTTATTGTAAAATTATAAAAAAGAAAAATCGCTGCGTCATTTCCATCGCATTGAGCTCCTTTGCTGTGACAGATGCGAAAAATTTCCCGGTGCGCGTTTGTCAGATACTAATAGGAATCTACTTTATGGTCATCTTTATATGAAATATCTTAAATAAAGTATATCTGACTAAAGAAACGTTTAAAAAAATGGAAACATTTTGAAAAAAAAAATTAGACGATTGTTATTAGCAAATGTCTTGTTGGTTTATGAAATGCGTATTTTTAATTGTAAATAAGGTAAATATTTAGTTTAAAATTTACCTTAATTAGAACCAGTAAAAAAATTAATCACCTTTTTGTAATCTCCTAGTAACCTCACAAAAAAATTGTATCAATAGGTTTTCATTAAAGCTGGACATTCACTGCATATGCATATTTTGGCGTTTTTTAACGAAAATGTGGGTTTTTATTATTCATTTATATCAGATTGTATATTCCAGACTGCAATTTTTTTAGAGCAATTTGATAAAACCTTTTTTCATATATAAAAGTAATAAATTGAACATTATTTACAATAATAAAGAAAATATAAGCACTAATCGGCAATGTCCAGCCTTTACATTATTTTTCAGAACTGTTGTGAAAAAAATAGTTCCATATAAGGTATAGCTTTAATGAAAATAAACGATTTATTTTAACTAAAACGTTAAGAATGAAACCGAAAACTCATTCTTTCGCTAAATGCGCTAACCCGATGTTTTCAATTAAGAGCACTAAACCACTAAATAACTGATAGAGTCGCAATCGTATATCTCTCTATTCGCCCGCTACCCCTAAAATACTGGCCGATTCCTTTCTACTTTTAAATTTTCTACCTCGCATTCAACACTGTTCTCACGTCCAATTGTATGGTTCTTATCTTGGGGCCCACGTAAAGCTTTTACCAAAGCTTTCGGATACAGGCTCAGTCTTGAACGATAAGCTATCCCAAACCATTATAAAGGGGTGCCTCTCAAACTGCGGTCTCAACTAAAATATTAGAAAATAAAATACGATACCTTCTTAAATTTTTAACTTTATCTAATTTTTACAGAAAAATCAAGCTTTTATAATATTATATCCTTTTTCTCTATGCTAATATAATGATACTAATGATTATATTAAAAATATACAGGTGTAGCAGAGCTAGTCCATAATACCTTACAGGTGGATTTCTACCTTGATTATGAATTGAAAATGTTCAAGCAACCGTAACGATTACGAAAAATTCATTCGTTTCAATAAAAGAGAAATAAAATAAAATCAAATAAATAAAATAAAAACCCTGAAAAAATTCCAATTGGAATTGGAAGGTTTTTATCATTTTATTTGACTTGTATTAAAGAGAATGAATTTTTCATATAAGATATAAGTTACTAAAATGTTATTCCAACGTTTTGCAAACAATAAACAGGAATATTGAAAAAATGCAAACTTAGATATCGCATAACTCCATAACCATTGATATAAACATTTTTGACTTACAATCAAGGAAGAAACCCACATGTAAAGTATTGTGGACTAGTTTTGTTACACCTGCATTTATGACAATGTCCCCCACTGTTAAACACGAGAACTAAATTTTCTAGTAAGGGTGGGTAAGCGTTAATATGCAATTAACACCGTTATGTTTGATTTAATTTAATTTTTTTTTTTTATATCGAAATACATCAAAGTTTATGCGATGATGTTGTGTTTTTATCAAGGTTGTGTTAGTACATATAAGAAATTTCTGGTTTATGTCTTCTGAGGTGCCATTTTTTACGACTTTTCTGGCCGACTTTCGGATCCCGTTGCAGGATCCATCATCAGGGCTGATGTGTTGATGATGATGGACCCTGCAATGGGATCCAAAACAGTCAAGTCAAACAAAAGTCAAACATCAGTCAGTCAGATGGGTCGTACAAACACCACATAATACCCCAAAAGACACAAACCAGAAGATTCTGAGTGGCCGTGAAAACCTAAGAACATTCTTAACATTTAAAAAAAAATGTAATTCAGCAATTTATAAGTCAGCATAAGAGGTATAAAGGCAAAGGTAGCAATATCCTTAGGTTATTTCAATACAGATACGAATTTATCTCAGAAATAACCTACTACTACAATACTACGAAGTGTTTAAGAAACAATACTATGAAGTTTTTCTGGAATCGATTATGAGAATCCATATTATTGGAAATAAGTTTTTAAAACAATTGCTACCACTTTAAAATATTGATATTGATGTGTTTGCTACCTGATAGTGGACATTGCTACTTTTGCTATTAACATAATTAGATATTGCTATCTTTGCAATGATGTTTCAGTTTAAAATCTACATCAACTTTCACGTTAGTGTGAAACGGCTATTTTTTAATTATTTATTTATTTTGACATCCTTGGGGATTGATAAGTTGAAATTGATATAGCTGTCTTTGCTTTTTACACTACGAGGATATTAATATCTGTTTTTGAAAACATTATTCTGTAAGGGATTGAGCTATGTTTCCCATAAAATCTCTTTTTTAATACATTCTAAACTAGTAATCCTCGGTGACTGCATTCAATACATTTATATCACTCATATACTCATATTTCAATGTCATTTTTTTTATTGCATGACTGATTTCTTCATTTAGCTTGCAAATTATGAGGTGTGTACCGAATATGGAAGCGATATGCTCTCTGACCACTTAGTTTGTTTAAAAATTACACACTACGCGTTATGATTTGCCTCTTTACTACATCCGTTCTGCATTTTGGGGTATCGAATACAGCGTGACCTCGATTACACAAATAACAATTTATTACGAAATGGCCATAATTCTTTGGTGAATTTGTAGTCAATCATGTGTCTTAGGATTCTGCTCCCTAATATTACTAGGCCTCCATGTCTTCGCGACTCAAGGCTGCGGTAATGAAATTCTCTCAGTATTCTCGCGGGACATGAATATAGAATATTTTCCCGTTCTGAACATATATAAATAACGTTAAAAAATTATTTTCAATCAGTTCAATCATGTCGATTTATTTTTTTTCATATGCGCTCCAAAATGCATTCCATTTTCCAATTTTAATTGGAATATGAAATAATACGTTTGCTTAATGCATTTTCCATTAAAAAATATTTTTAATGGATATGCTATAAAAACCAATAGCTCATTGTACTTTGAAATTAACTGAATTTTATTATTTTAAAATTTAAGTCAAGGATCTTGTATCAAAAAAGATTGCTGATGTCAAGATCCTTGACATCAACAACGCATGAATTAATTAATTAATTATTTTATATTGTTATTCATATACTTTATAAAAAAAAACCTCTTAAATTATTGTATATATTAGATTATGATTAAAAGTAGACTAAATTGTGAAAAATGTAATCAGATAAATTTGATTAAATTGTCAATTATTTAAAGTTTTTTGTAGTAAAATATTTAAACAGAAAATATCACAATAGTTTTTCTGAATTTTCTTAATCTTTTCTGAAGTCAAAATATGGAAAAATATTATATTCCTTGAGCAAAACATCTGAAATTCAGCTATATTTTCAAATTTACTCTTTTGGAAAGTAGTATAAAGAAGAGTGCAGAGTTGAGCGCGGAGTGAGCTGTATATTTTATATCAGAAAGCAGAATGACCTAGGAACGTGGGTACTGACCTTAACCGACCAATTTTTGAGAAAGGATATAAAAATATCATTCATTTAAGTATACCAATAAGGTTTATATCTGCAAATTATAGTTTGCTCTTGGACTATGGAAACAGAGGTTCTTGTTCATCATCATCGCTGTTGGCTCTGAGACACCTGGTGCATCTTGTCTTCCTCCACTGATCTCGATCTTGGGACAGCTCTCTCCAGTTTCGAATATCCAAGAATATGTATCTTTGGATACGTTGTCACTCCAACTTAATGGTGGTCTTCCTAAGCCCTGTTGGTCATGTATTCAGCAAGATTTCGGTTTTTGTTGTTTATTCTCTCCATTTAACTCCACCAACGTGTTTCGATTTTATCAATTAAGCGATGTTTTAGACGTCCTTAAAGAAAGTACGAGTATATTACTGTGAGAATTTTAGATAAATCTAGTTTATGACTTTCTCTTCTCGGAAAATACACGAATCATTACGTAAAATTAAATTTTGCTGAGAATACTCTGTAAAGTGAATTAACGTCTGGTAAAGTGAGATTTTTATCAATGATACTTTAGAATATAAATGTAACACATGGATCATAAGCTGAAATAATAACACACCCAAAAATATTACAGATACTAAATGATACTACTAAATGATCTTGAAAAAAACATAGTTAGCTTTCAACCTATCCAGCTACATGTTACAGGCATGATTCAGGTAAATGCTTGTTTTATAATTTTTTTATTATTCAAATAACCTTAAGATTGTCAATAATATGTAAAACAATAATACAAATACCAAATGGATAGTGGACCAGTAACAATGAGTATCAATACGGATGGTAATGAAAAATTAAAAAAATAAATTATAGAAATCTCACAGAGACGAAGCTATGTATATGATTAACGTAAGTGGAAGTCTTTTAACAGCATATTCCAGGACTTACGACCTGTATAAGCTGGCTTAAGTGATCACTGTACACAATGCAACGTTCAACAATTCCACCAAAAGAAAATCCACACATTATCACATTTTCGAATGTTGTATTTATGTTCAAAATCTGAAAACTTTTCATATGTTTGAAGCGACTATACTAGAGACATCGTATATATAAATTTCGCAGCTGGTAATAAAACATTTTTTAAGAAAATCCTAATCCATCCCATAAAAAGACTTCCATACTTGTTTCTCACATAAAAAGTTTCGCCATATTTAATTTATCTGCATATATTTATAATTATCCCTCTGTAAACAAAATTCAGTAATTATGTTCTCAGGACATAAAAAGAATATGAAATAAAAAATAAAATAAGGCAATAAAAAATATTATAATTCATTTTAATATCGACAAATATCAAATAATAAAATAGTAGAAAAACATTCAGCATTTATTGACAACTACTGTATCTTAAAATTTTAGTTGGTATACATGTAAAATAAATAAAAATACAAATCAATTTGAATAAAATTATTTGATTCGCGTCCAGCTAGTTTATAAAACGCTGTGGCGGGGTACAGTTTCGTAGACAAGCCTTAAAAAGCACTAAACAGGCACAAAACCCCGATCCGTAGGTCGTAAAACACTTGTAACGTTCTTTCGGCCCATTTCACGGGGTGTGTGCATGTTGCCGCTTCCACCCTCTCCCCTCGCCGCTTCAACCCTTTGCCGGCAGTCGAATTGACGGTCAGCTATAAGGAAATGTAGGCGGGGGAGGCTTGTACCGGAAACCAGAGAAAGGCGTACTAATGCATTCCTGCATACCACTTTCATTATTCGACGCTTATTCAAAATTGACGTGTTTTATCAAAATACTCTCAAATTAGTCTTCTTTTGGGTTTTGATAATTAATTTATGATGCATTGAAATGAATAATCATTAGTTTTTCAATTGGTGTGTAGCAACTTTGTAGATTGACATTTTAAAAATATTATTATTTGGTTTAATCTATTTATATATTTATTAATTACACCTACATGTTTCTTAATTATTTATTTATTTCTGAATTTGCAAATCATTTATTAGAAAATGATCACGGTTTTGATAAAGATTTAGGATATTTTACGCGTAAATAATTTTGGTCTGAAATAAAATAATTTAGAATCATTAGAAATTAGTAAAGAATGTAAAAGTAAACAAAATATTATTAATAATCAATTTAATTTAACTAATAGTCCAATTCTAAAAAAATTCCAATAATTTTGTGTAATCAAGAACTTCAGACATAATATTTAAAAATATTTTTTTAGATAATTTTGAAAACCAAAACAAAAGACATCATTCATTTTGATATTTTGACATATATATAACACCCTGACGATGGAAATGTTTTTCCAAAACATGTAGATGTAATTAAAAAATATATAAGTAGATTAAAAAAAATAATAAAATTAATTTTTGAATAATTCATTATTTGTTATCTAATTGAATTATTGTCCAAGCTCTCTCTATAAATATTTCTTTTAACTTCCCTTGTTTCTACAAATAACATATAAAATTCATATTTATGGCAAACTTGCAACAAACAGAATGCACGGACTAAAATTTATAATAAGAGTTTTCACTGGGATAACCTAGAAATATTATAAATTTTAGACATGTAATAATAAAAGAGTAGCTTGTTGGTCCTGTGATTAGGACACTCGCCTCGTGATCCAAAGATTGCGGGTTCGAACCTCACTCCAGACTAGCAAGTTAGTCCTATTTTCATAGCACAAGCGTTTAGCTTAGTTTGAAAATAGTAAAAATATTGATGTGACACGTATTCCGTGTTCGCATCTCTATTTAAAAAAAAAAAAAAAAAGCTTTAATATTATAAATAATGAAATAAACTTTGAAATAGCCCTCAAACTAATTTCCATTATAATTACCATTTAACTACTTAATTTTGTAGCCACGCCCCTTTTAACCCTCTCCCATCATAACTAATCTATATTTACTTGAACATTAGCCTCAGTATATTCATTATCCAGAAGGAAGGAGCATCGCTCCCAAAACATGTTAAAATTTTACAACAAAATTTAATTGTTTTTAAAACGTTGAATTTTAATATTAAAATTTAATGTTATAATTATAAAAAAAAATAATGTAATATTATTGTTCATTCACCCATTTAGATCTAATAATTTATATTTTTTATGATTATTCCTCTATCAGGGCCCAAGAAAAGTGTATTGTTCAACCGCGTAGAGCTTTTGTATGACTTATGCGAAAATAATTCTTAATCTTAACATCTTTCTGATTTGCACTGCCATTGGTTCCATATACAAAAATATTTCCTTCCCTAATAGCTTCGCTAAAAGTTCTTAAAAAAATTTGAATTTTTATATTTCTTTATATTTCAATCAAAAATGCTGAAAGATTGAAGAAAGAAACTAGTCGGGAAAGCAATATAAACGCTCTTTATTAAATTTAATTTAAAACGTTAATATTTTTAATCGTATGAAATTTTAATTTATTTCAAAATATTTTTTCGGTATTTATATTCAACTAATGACGGTGCTTTTACATGTCTGTTTCTAAGGAAAAAGTGTTTATTTATTTTATTGAAAAAATTTTTTTTCAAAATATTTTTTTTTCGAAAAAAAAAAAAGAAAATACAACAATAGGTACTACAAAAAAGTTAAGAATATTACCCGAAATTACGGGGACAGACAGATAAACAGACGGACAGTCAACGAAATTATAGTAATTGGTATGTTTTTTTGATATATAGGCTTTCGAATAACGTTTTGTTGATTATTAATTTTGAACACAAAATAATGTGCTTTCTTATTCTTCTTGCTTCTACCCCCTAGACATTTCCCCTGCAGCCTAGTCTACTGAGCACTACCCTTTGCAGGGCTGTCTTAACGTTATCCACCTATCTACTTTTTGGTCTTCCCCTCAGTCTCAATCCTGTTAACTTGTATATGACGGCGTTATGCGTGGGACTCACATAAACCTTGCCCTCTGCTTTCACTTTTCTCAGGTTGTCTTCCCTACCCTTAATCTGCTCCATACCCGGTTATGTTATCACGTATTTGGTCGTCATTTAGTCTTGAGCAACACCATTTTTAAAGACCTTCAAATCTGCTATCAGCTGCTAAATTGAGACACCAAATTTCACACCTATTCAGTGCTGTCAGTTGGATCAGTGCTGTAAAGATATTTATTTTACACTTCTGATACAGCAACTTCGATGATAGCTATTTCCAAATTAATGCAAAGGAACAAGTGTTCGCTGATATTATCCTACATATTTTCAAAACATGCTTTATTAAAAAAACGCACATAATCGAAATTTTCCAAAAAACTGGAATACTCTGCAAATATTTTGAAAACATAAAAATATACCAGAATTTTACAGAAATACAAGGCCTATATACAGTAATAAGTAAGGATAAGGAACAGTTTGAGTTTGACAGCTGCGATGAACCGTATAAAGAGTGAAACAGACAACGACTGGCGATTTGCTTACAATGCGGGTGTTGACCAGCAATACAGTTCCTACCTGTATGTGAAAAGTGAGCGATACAAACGACCAGATATAGAATTTTTAAAGATAAGTGGAAAATTCTCGAGTAGCATATTTTTTCTAATTCTTATTGGATTTAAATTTTTTAATTTTTTTTTAATAAATAAATTATAATAATTCATTTTTTAACAATAAAAATGACGTTTTATGTTAATAAAAAACTTAAATATTGAATTTTAAATACTGAACCAACTAAACTACCATCACACCGCTTTTCCGCGGGGCCAGCATGAGGGTGGAGTGCCAAATTCTTCTATTCTGATACACATTCATACACACAAACTGTCGTCTCATCCACTCTTCGTCGCATTATTCGTTGAGGACCCTAACAGAACCATCTTCCAGTATCTGGTCAACCTGTTCATTCCAAGTCTTTCATGGCCACCTTCTCTTTGGGATGCCATCAACACTGACGAACAGGAATCACAGAGTCGAGTAAGAGGATATATGATGCATGCAAAGAAAATGACCTTATTATGAGTCAAAAGTGATTATATTATGATATTGAAGGAGGAAAGTAAGAAAACGTGTGAAATACTAGTAGGGAATAAATGTTTGGAAGAGGAACAAAAGTAAACTAAATGCATTGGAAATGAGACATCTTAGACATATGTGTAGGAAATCCATTTTTACTTTAGCATAGTGAATTATAAAAGGATCGCTCAGGTGGTTTGGACATCTTCAGGGAAAGAATGAGTAAAGAATGATAAGAAGGATATATGAAGCAAGTGTTGACAGCGCCCTAAAGAGAGAGCGGTAAAAGACTTGCTATGACCAAGTTAACAAGATACTGGAAGATTGTCTTTTTAGGAGCCTCAACAATCGACGAGTTCATGTTAAGATGCATAAATTCGGATAAGGTGAGAGTTGTGCGATAGGACAGAAGAGTGTGGCGCTTCATCCTCTCCGCCTACTTCCGCGGTGAAACATGTGATGGTAAGTTAGTTAGTTAAACATTTAAAATATTATATTTCTGTTTTAAATTAACATCAATACAACTTTTTTATTGATAAAAGTAATAATTTATAAAACCATTTAAAAACTAAAGTTGTCTATGAAAGGTTAAAGTAAAATGATTGTACTTAATAACAGTCGATTAATTTTAAAGGTACCATTAATATAATAGTAAGCCCTCGTGAAATGTCAGCGATAATTACATTTTAATAAAAAATTTAGGATCCAACGAAACCTTTTGGCATTCCAGTAATTGTGGAGTGTCCTATATCAATCTAAATTAATTAAGGGTTGTTCAAAATTCATATCGCGTTTATCATTTAATATTGCAATTATGAATTCTCAATATTAATCGCTTCGTTTTCCATGCACTGTGCTTTCAACGGTTAAGCTTAATTTTTCACAAGAAATGCACGAGAATTTATTTGAGAATCTTATGTTTTATTGTTCCATGAAATTATATTATAATTGATTTATTTTTAAATCTCATTAGTGATTTTCAGAATTTCCATAAATCTTGCCTTGCTCATAATTGTATTGGTTTTATTTATCCTCTTCTTTCTTTTCACTTTTTATCCTTCTTCTCTCTATATTTTTGAGGTATGCATTGTGTCTTTGGAAATGGATGTGTATTGACCACGTAAATTATTTATTACTAATTGGTTTTATATTTATTTATTCGCTGTGTGTACAAAGACGTGGAGTGAATAGATTGGTTGTTGACTTGACTGATGGCATTTATGTCACTTCCTCCCCCTCCCCGTCCTAGTTATCTTTATTTGCAAGTCAAAAGTAGTTTTCGTAAGCGCAAAAGGCAAACAAAATCAATTACAACCTCTGGAAAGAGATAACGTTACCATGGGGTGATATCAAAGCACATCGTTGACTTTGAGAACCATCGGGAGTGTAGGTATTTATGAAAGTGCAATGCCATTTTTTCAGCATGCATTTCGATCACCATTTTCCTAATCACTGGAAGAAAATAATAAACTGCTGCAGTTGAGTCTAGGTTCCTTATCCCTTCCATTTTTTTCATATACAGTCCACTAAAGAGTCATTCCCAATTTACCCATCCTTAGTCCTATCAAATTTACCCCCAACCCGCATGAATACAGCGATTTTCATCGGATTCAAAAGGAGTCAACATGGTCCTCTTTAAACGCAGTAATCAAGATTGAGACGTTCTACTATTTATCAACTTCAAGTCATAACAGTGGATCACTAGACTCAGCACGAGCATAGGATGTAAAATAAATAATATAAGTTTGCGAAGCATATTTATAATAATGGGTTTTACAAAATTATTATTTTGAGGCTTTTATTTAGTACGTAATTACTTCGCGAAACTGCCAGCGATGGTGTCTGAAAATTTTATGGAGCGGTCAATTATTGGTGTCACACGACATCATCAATTTCTTTCAAACAAGGCGGGCCCGTAACGTATGGCGCCCCTAGCGGACACCGTATTTGAACTCTTGCCCCCACTTTCCTTCGTCAAATTTATTTTTCCAATAGATTTTCATCGAAAATATTAACAAAACAGTGTTTTCGAATGTGAAACACGCTTTCAAAAATGACGGTACGCCTTTAAACCAAAGCATTCTGAATCATTAAGCAATCTGAAATATGATGAGATTATTCTAAGATTTATTTACATAGGTATAGAGAACTACTTGAGATTTGAAGAAAGAGACAAAAATCGTATTTCCTGTACATGACGCGGCGATGTTTGATTTGACAGCGAGAGTCAATATGTTTACCTACAATTAAGTATTTATTCTTAATAGCATGAGAGACATAAGGCAATAAATTAAAAACTTTATTCATATTAAACATTATTCATTCAATTGTCGAACGAAACATCAAGGGTCACTGCAATCTCCTGGGAACAAATTTGCTTTCAGACATTTGTTGCATCCTAAAATATACATATATTTTAAATTAAAATCTCCATTTTTACTGAACCTGGAAAAATAATGAAAATAATACTGTTACGTGCTCACCACTAAACGCTTTGGTAAACAGTTAACTTTATTTTGAAATAGTAGTATGAGAAATCACTAGAATATTCGCACCCCAAAAATATCGCGTATTATTTCGATCGTAGAACGCAGTCAAAATTGTTCGACACGTGGTGTCCAGCTATAAGCTATAAGCCATCCAGCCCCCCGCAGTGCCTAGAAATTTCTGGTGGCTCCAGACTTTTCCAGATTGTTCGGGATGCCCCAAAACCTCCGGAAGCCTCTTGATTTTTTCTTCTTTTTATTCCCTTTCTTTTAACTCGTTTTGTTGTCTGCCGGAAAAACATTGGATCGATTTTTAACCCTTTTCCAGTAATCCATTCGAGCTGAAACTTTTCATGTAGACTCGTGGCGAATATAAAAATGATCTAACAAATTAACGTTAAATTTTTTTTAATAATTATGGTATATTTTTGGATTTTTCGAAATTTTAATGTTTTTTTCAAGTTGGAATCATTACAAACGAGTAATGACCTCGACGCGTGCAGTAGGCACGAAACCTGATTAAATGAGAAAGGGAGTATTTTCTAAAACCGTAACAAAAATCGGTAAAAATTTACCTGAATTTTGAAGCCAGTGTGGGAAAATTCATTTAAAAGTAACAGATGGATAATTGTGGGTTTAATAATTGTTAATCATTATGTTAGGTTCATAGGTAAAGAAACAAGTAGTTATGTATAGTCCCCCCTCGGTAGCGTGCGGTGGCCAGTAATGCAATGTATAATAGGTACATAGAGACACATGTTCCAAGGGGGAAGGGAGCACGCAATACATCATTTGTTGCGTGTTCATTCGGTAGAGGGAGGAAATTATCATTTCCACTGGTGTTCTCTATTAATAAAATGATATTACCACTGGCCAGATTGTGCGCTAATATCGAGGGGTTGATTTTTTTACACAATACTAATCGTGTTTTGTGAGGTTTTTTGTGCTAATAACATATTTCTTTAGTTTTAAGTATTTTCATTGAATATCTATATTTTGAATGGAAGAAGATGAATATAAGAGGATGTAGGCTTAATATTATGAAATGAGTGTGAAGGAAGGTTCATGTATTATTGAGGGGTTTCACCACTTTGAGGCAAAAAAATATATTTAAATCAATATATTTTTTTACTTATTTATAGCCGACAGCCATGAAATAGTTATGACGACTATCAAAATATTTGAATATTGTTTTTTATACTTCTCCTGACGACTACTATTTTAAACCCTGGCGATTGTGAAAAAAACTAAATGCAATACTATCCTTAGATAGCAATAACATAATTAAGTAATTAATATTATAAATAAAATAGACATCATAAATTAAATGAGAAAAATATATTCCGGTACCGGGAACCGAACCCGAGGCTCCTGGTATCCTAGCCACCGCCTTCGGGTTTGCTAGCCCGGGGTCAAATCCCATCTCTGGTTGTCTAATTTCGTTTTTTAGCCGTGAATTTGAACGAAATTACTCACACTATACGAAGTTGCAGATAGACAGACGGATGGACAGACAACGAAATTAATAAAATTAGGATTTCAAAATCGTACTGTCCAGCAAAGGTCTTTCTCAGTGTCATGTTTAGCTGCTGGATATAATCGCCAGGGTTTGTCTGAAATAAAAAGGTAAAGTACCTACGTAGGTATATGATGTGGCGTTACGAAAAATTTTTTATCGAAAATGATTGCCGTACAACAAACGGCATATTTTTTTCAAAAAATCAAATGCAAGATGTGTGCAAAATTTGAAAATATCGGCGAAATAGTTTTTATTTTATCCACCATTTTGAAAAAAAAAATATTGAGAAAAACGCAAATATAAAAAGAAATTCGCTCAAAATTTACCTAGGTTTTACGCCTGCATCAAAATTACTTGAACATTTTTTTGTAACTTTTGATGAATCAAATTGTTCTTTAAACCTCAACTATAAAAAGGTTAAAAAAGGTTTTTTGAAAAAAATAATAATATCTCGATTTTTTTTGTAGGTTATTTTTGTCAATATGAATCAGTAAGTACCAATAAAAAATGGTACTAAATTTTATAAATCATCTTAATTTATTTGATGAGATTTTTTCTTTAATAGCATACCTTTACACAAATTGTATGTTAACACAAGTTCTGTCAATTTTTTTCTTTGATATATTCCCCATTTCGGGTTCCACTTCTCAATTACCCCCACCACTTTTGTAGCCACGCCTCTGTTCAAAAATTGATTTTTTTGTTAGAGTAGATAATGGAAAGTTAGTTTGCGTCCATCCTAATGAAGATAAAGTTGAATCGAAACCGGTAGACGTAGAGTTACTAGTTAAGTGGTTAATACAAAATTGTTTAATTAAAATCAATAATTATGTCTTACCACAAAGTTAACGCTATAAACATCAAAAATTATAATTTAACTCAAGTAGAGATAACATAGTTCATGTATTCCAATCAACTTATTAAACTATAGTATATTGAATGCCTATTTTTGTACCCTCTCGCATGTATGAAAGTTTCCTTACGTAGTTGTATTTTATGCCACGGGAGGGAAGCACCTGCTTGTAAAAATGGCAGGACGCGGATTCCATTCCTGCACTCCTGGGGTAGTCTTAAATATATCATAAATATTCTGAGCATGAAAAAACATCCCCCAGTCAACCACCCTCATTTGCCGACATCCGCAATTCTTTTACGGTTTAAAGTTTTTTTATTAAATAAATTGAACCTAGGAGGCTGCGCAAATACAAAATTTGTTTTCAGTGTGTAAAAATATTATTTCATTCTATATAGTAAAGTATCTTAATTATAAAGTGACAAATCTATTCGTGCAATACTCCAAAATCAATTCTTATCATGTTTAGAATTTCTAAGTCAACGCATCTTGTTAAAACTTTGAAATATCCAGTTTACTATAAAATAATAAGTTCTTTTATTATTTGATAGTTAAATGTTTTTCAAAAAAAAAAAATTCAATTCTTCAACGTAAAACGATTTAGAAAATAGAATATTTACTCCATTGAGTCAGAAAAAAAATGATGAATTGTTGAATAGTGAATATTAAATAATTATTATATTAAAAAGACTTCTTGTCTTGAAAAAAGCTGGTTTGACAAATATATATTTTGTACATAATATAGTATGTCATATTCATTCACGATGCTCGCCTCTTTATCTGGTGTTCGGTGGTTTGAGCCCAGGACAAAGGCAAGTTAGTCCTATTTTCGTAGCAAAGGCTTTGGGCTTAGTTTGAGAATAGTAATAATATTGATGCGACACTCTATTTAAAAAATATATATATCACTAGTATAATGGTTATAAATAAAATTCTTCTTCTTTTGTTAGATTCTTGATCTGTATTGACAGGTCAGTCCTGGTCATGTGACGAAGACGTCCAGCTCTCTCTCCGTCACTTGGGTGGTCTCCCTGGCAGTCGGCGCCCCTCTGGAATCCCGCGCACGACTCTAGAAAGTCTCGTCTGGTCCATTCTCTCGACATGGTCCCTCCAGAAATGCCTTTTCTGCCTGCTCCATCTTACAATGTTCTGTATGTCGCAAATTACACGCATATATTTTTTCTATAAATAAAATATTTTTTATTTTTTATTACTCCCTTTATATTAACTCGTGGCGTCTGCTTGCTTGCCGTCAACAAAAACTTTGGATCGAATTTTGACCCTTTTCCCGTGATCCAATCGAGCTGAAACTTGGCAAGTAGACTCGTGGCAACGATCAAGAAGATTTATCAAATTTTCATTAAAAAAAAAATTATAATTATAGTATAATTTCGGATTTTTGGAAATTTTATTGTTTTTTTCAAATTAGAATCATTAGAAAAGTTTGATTACGGCGCGGCGGCCCTATAACGTCGCGGAATATTTTCTAAATTTGAATTACTCCGTCGGTATGCATAATAGGTACTTCACTACGAATGTCAAAAATCTTAATTGACTGACAAATGTTTTTAGAATTTAATCTTCAAAGCATGAAGTGTCTTATCAAAGCTCAAAACATCTGACATTTTAGAAATACATATATTAAATTACTGTAAGTTTAGTGTTATGTTATATGTTTTAATTCGTCTTTAATTGTTGTTATATTTTACAAAGAAAATGGAGTATGATAAAAACTTGGTTTTTATGGGTTACTTTTTTAAACGTTTATTTTCTAGTTCCATAATTTAGGGAACCCTAACGATGTAGTCGTGATTAAATTTCTCACCTGAAAATATCTATAGATAATAAATATTACTTACACCTCAATACACAAATATTTTAAGCCCCTACAAAAATCTGGCACGCAAAAATATTGATTATTTACGTAAGAAATATCGCAGTCACTCAACAACTCGACTGGATTGAGGAAAGAAATGACGTGAGAGAGAAAAAATCCAAATACACGCGCCATTTCATTCACTTAAGGATGAAAAATGCCAAAGTGGAACCTCGTACGCCCTCACGTTCATTGCACGGGGGACGGAAGCCAGAAGTCGATCGTTTTATTGCTTATTCGAATCCAGGGATGAAAATTTCAATTATGTGTCCCATCACTCTCTTTGGGGAACGTTTAGCGAGAGAACATTCGAAGGCCTACTAAAGATAAAGATACAGACGTGCTCATCTTAAATTCTTAAAAAAATGCTTTACTTAAATTATTGCATTGGAGTAATGTGTGTATACAGAGTGAACTAGCTGCGTTTTACCTTGTATATAATCAAATGTGTAGTGGGATTGTATAAAGAGGATTTTCGGTTGAGAGAATTTTTTTATTCTTGTCTTTTCCTCTTTTTAATAATTGGATCTCTCTTTTCTTACACATTCCGGATTCCTTTTGATATTTAATTCTTTGACTCACTTCGTTTATTCTAAACTTAAACCTTTTCATTTTTTTAATATTGTTTTTATACTTCAATATATAAATTGTTAATTCTGTAGAAACTTGTAAAATGGTCTCTGTGTCAGGCTCTTTTCAGGGCCAATCGTGGAAATTTAAGTGATTATATCGCTGTGTAAGTATAGTATAGTATTCTGTTAAAGATTGCAAGCAGTTAGGAACACAGGTGGGTACCTTTAAATTTGTCATATTATCTTTTGCTCATGCATGCTTAGAGTTGGTATGATAATGATCACGTCATTTGCCTTCCAGCTATTGCATTGTGAACATATTTTCATGGGCTGCGGGAAGTAAATGAAAACACTGCAAATTAATTAACGATTGATTAATTAGTAATATTTATTAATTATCAAATGGACAAAATCCTTTTGCACGAATTGAATTAATACACTGTTCTTAAAATAACACTATTTTACAATTTATCAAAAGTCTAAAAACACTTTATTATCAATTTGTATATTGTATTTGTTGCTATCTTATTCATAAACTCTGTAAATATTCTTAACATTAATTATGTTTTGATGCAAGCTGTTATAAAAGTTATTGAGCTAATAATCGCAGATTTATCGGCACTGAAACTGAATTAAAACACTACTTTTACTCTAGCTAGAACAGTCCATCCAATTCTAGCACGAAGTAGTCGCATTTATTAAATCGCTCACTATCGCTAAGAAATCGCGCGGTTATTTTGTTCCGTATCTGTCGCTCTGAAATTCCACGACATGAGCACACCGGCCATTGTCTCTTACTTCTTTATTTATATACGCAAAACGCTGGTCTTTCGAACTCTCGAGAAGATTATTTTTACAATATTTTTATGATGTTGTCCCCCAGGGGGATGATCAATAATAAAGATAAATCATAGAAGTCTCACAGAGACGATGCTATTCGTATAAGAGATGTGTGTGGAAGTATTGTGATCACTCTTCACCAATTCCATCGTAAGAATATCCACAAATTATCAAAGTTCTATATATATTCCCAAGTCATGTTCCAAGTTTGATAGTCTTTCGTTTATTTTAATGGACTAGGTAGGCTAGAGACATCTGTAGTTTTTTCTCATGTACTAGTATAAATGGATAGTAGGAATATCATATATACATTAAGAAGAATATAGCTTAATACTCCACATTTAAATATAGAGGTATCGTTCTCAGCTGCGAAAATCTATGAATATGCCTGTTCCTGACGTCTCTCGAATATTGTAAAAAACCCTAGAGAGCTGTAAGCCATTCAAGAGCTTTCCATAATAACATATTGCAAGGTGTAAGATAATTCCAAAGTGATATATTACAAAGGATTCGGACAGAGCGCATAGCCTTCTTCTTATCATTTCGTAACCGTATCTACTCTGCCAGCACTACAAACCAAGTAGGATCAATAAGCACGGAGGGTGTGAATGGAACTGAAATACATCATAGACTTTTATTAAAATACGGAGCTTTATCACAGAAAAGTGTAATTTTTGGTAAATCGAGAAGAAGTCGCCGGAAGAGTGTGACGTACTGTTATAAATTTACTTTGACTCTTATAAATGTGGGACCTGCATTGAGATGAGTATCCCACGCTAATTGTTTATATTTAGAGTCAATGAACTCTTTCAAATCGACTCCTCGATTATTTTATCTCGTGGTTCATTGATCAAAGATATCCTTTGTTCTATTTGTCTTTAACCAAATTGTCATCGATCCTTTGTACCCTTTGTCTCCTTTGTTAATAAGAGTATAAAATTGACGAGCCAGCTGGAAGAGGTGTCATTTTCATTTTTAATCCTTTGTCCTACATGTCACTCTGTATCTATTTAACCTGTAAAATAAACATTATCATCAGTTTATTGTTTGCATTTGGTAAAATTAACTCTTTAATTGATTTTTCTTAATCTGACGGGAAATTTCAGTTCACTTTAAAAGAAAACTACGCGAAACGCTCACTATGAATGACAGTGCTGTTGAAAACGTTTCCTATTTTCAGCTAAATTGTCTTTAAAGGGTAAAAGTACGACGAGGAAGTTGGATGCCCGTCAACCTCCATCATGGACGATAAGACTTAGCAAGCTTGAGAGATGGTTCTAGTGAAAAGGTGACTTACTATATCAATGAATTAATTAATCTCAACATGTCCATAGATTTCTTCCAATTATCCATTCCTGCAATACTTAAAAATGCTATACGGTCAAACTCCAAAGACTTCTTCACCACAAATAAGGCTACAATCCCCACCCAACATTTGAGTTTTTTAACAAATTTAATTTTTTACGATATTTTTAAATTCATTTACAATTTTTTCAACGTAATCAGTGCATCGGTACTAAAGAAGATACGCTATGAATACAATATTTTTTAGTTTTTTGAAAACATTGCTCCCTTGGTTTAGCAGACCAAAAAGTTCAAGTTGGATTTTGAAACCAGGAAGACAAGATATCAGTGTAAGAATTAGTGGACAGTAACGTTTAGAGCTGATATGCACCAAGAATGCTGATGAATTGGTTGAATTATCTATTATATTAATTATTTGGACGCATTGTAAAGAAAAACACAGCTCATATAGAAGAAACTTATATGTAATTATTATGACATGTTAATGTAAACAAAGTATGTTAATATTTTTTACATGTGCACAATATTGATAAATCCTTTATATTGTAACCATAATTGTGATGTAAACAATGTGTGATAACATTTTTTATATGTGCAAAATACTACTAATATAAAACACAATCAAATTTAGATATCCCGATATAAATACAAAATAATAATCATGTGATTACTTTGAACTATGCTGGGATACCAAGATTAATTTCGTAATAGTAATACAACAATTATTCGATTGTGACCAAGATTTAAAATCATTTTTTTCATTTTTTACCCCGCAATAATGACACACCAAATGTGTTTATTCCAATTGTTAACGATCATTTTAAAACAAATCGCCGTTTGTCATGAAAACGACATTTTCCCAAACACGAATATTTTAAATCAGTGTACAGCAAAATACTACAGATTCTATTGAACGATTCGATATGGTTGAAATATCACGAAAGGCGCAATTTCCGTTGACAGGTGTCATTTTTTTTCTTTCTGTGTCTCCTTTCACATAAATATTCCATTTTTGTCCGTTTATATTTTTTACAATACTTAGAAACGTGATTGTGAAAAATCCTAGAGCAACGTCAAATATTTATAAAATCAAATTAATATTAGTCAAATAGAATTTTGGTGGATGCTTGGTGGTTTGGATACTGCTTTCTGGTCACCACCCGGTCTCTTGGGATTTTCTAAACCCTTGATATTTCGGTTTAAAACGCCTGGATGTTTTACAACTTTTTTCAGAAGAAATACAATTTACAAAGGATTTAAAAACGCGAATATAAAATAATGACGAATAGAATGAGGTAGCATTTGTGCAGAGCCTTCGGTGAATCTTCTGGAAGCCACGAAGCGGAGTGGGGTGTTGAGGTACTGGTCTTGGCTTTTTTATATGATCCGCGATCAAAGGATTCCTGCATGTCCGAGGGGCGCATGTGAGCATGGAGTATTCGTCACGCCCGCTGATGTCATCCGTGCCCCGTGCTCGTGTCCTGTGCGTGCCTGTGACCGTGTGGTACTGGAGGGCCGACCTTGCCGTCCACGTGTTTCTGGATGGATCGCCGACGAATCCGCGGCTATACTATGTACGTGTTGATGGTCTGTTTGGGACCGTGGCTGTGTATAGGGTAACCCCTACAGAATGACTGAATAATTTTATAAGTTTGTACGATGATGGACGGAATTGCCGCTATCAAACGTGGGTCGGAGTAAGGACAGAAAGACTTTCCTCCTCAACCTCCGCCGAAAAAGCGCATGGTTTAGATACTCGAAATATCTCTACTACAAATATTAGCTACTTACACAGTTGAAATCGTACTTACGGAGTCAGGTCTGGTTCTGGAATTAGCAGAGCTCCGCTTATAGTAAATCGAGTGTACGCTGCACTTGCTGTAGTCACCGGCAAACTTCTCTTTTGATCGGAAACAGATAGATAGATAGATAGATAGATACATCTATTTCTGAATGACTTAAAATTTTGAACATCGGAGACATTGTAATTTTAGAAACCGTGGTGTCAAAATGTTGCCAATCTTCAAAAGATAACGGAACTCCGGGCTTTTAATTATCAACTGGTTCAGAATTTAGTAACTTAAAATCCTGGCCAGTGATTGGAGCAGAACACCTCGAACGCCAATTTCGACTAATAACACTTTAGTATTCGAACGGCGGTCAGCGATCACGAAACAATGTTAAAGACGTCCGATATGATAATTAATGTATTGTGGAATATTATTATACAATTTACGCGATGGAGGGTTCCATGAAGAGTTAGACGTGTATTCATAAGACGACATTTGGTCTTGTGAGACAGATTAACTCATGCTGACTCAAATATGGAATTGTAAAGGAATTCATTGCGTTTGATCACCAATATATAGAAAGTTTATAAGGAAGTCCGCCCGCATCGTCCGGATTCTTCCTTGTTCTTAAAAATGTATCATTATATTAATTATGTGAAAATAAAAAGCGAGTAAGTAAGGCACACCGATAGTGAGAAATAAAATACTCACATTGCTTATTCAATGCGTTTATTGAATGAGTTTGCAGGTTTTGATGAAAATAATGACTTAATAATTAAAATTATTTAAGAAAACTTGGAATAATTTTATGTCTGCCGGTTTCAATACCACTGTATCTTCATCAGAACGGACGTATACTAACTACCCATAATTTATTTTAGTAAACTAATTAATTTTTGAACGGGAAATTTATTGAGATTCCCCATGTAAATAATAGAGCCCTTAGATTGGATAACTAATAATAATAGAAATACTATAAATCAAGAAATGCCTGAGCACTAAATCCAATATAATTAATAACCAGTTAATTTTTAAGAACACCCGTTAATTACCCCCACCATAACTGTGACCACGTTCAAAAAATAATTTGTTTACTTAAATAACTAACGGATGGTTAATATGTGTCCATCTTGACGAAGATACAGTAGTATCGAAACCGGTAGACGTAACGTTACTCAAAGTGGTTTATAAAAAGTTCTTAGTTATTTAATATTAATGAAAATGTCCAACCACAAAGTCAACGCTATAAAAAACTAAAAAAAATCATGAAGGTTTCTCATGGGACGGAGATTGTAGTATTAATTTTACAATCTTCGTCCAGTTACACTCCACAGTTCGTGTTTTTATTATGTACATCAATAGAGTATAACTTTCAACGCTTTCATAAATACACGAACATGTGTGGGGTGTAAAAGCAAAGGCAGCAATATTCAAATATTACAAAAATGTTTAGAATGCAGTCACCGAGTTTTACTAATTTAAAATGTACGGAATTCTAGATTTAATCTATACACGATACTACTCCACCTAGTAGATATAATATATCCTATATATATATATCTATTATATATATATATATATATATCCCCCTTCCGAAATTATGCTTCCTTTAAATTTATAAACTATGTTTTCTATAAAATCTCGAATTCACTACATTATTAAGTATAGGAATGATGTTTAAATAAAATATTTATGGATTAAAACATATTATTTGAAAAAGTTAGATAACCTTAGATTCTTCCCTTCAATTTAAAATAAAAAAATGATTTTGAATTTATTTTGTGATCTGTCATCACTTCATGGTAACATCAAACATTTCATTTCTACAGAATCTGAATATTCTGGAAAATTCACACAAAATATAAAAGGTCTTTTGTGCGTACGGAATACGCGCTTTCTATTTATCAGATCTAACTGTATCACAACGTTGACGATATTGTGTTTCCAATCATTGAGTAATTTATTTTCATACGAACTTCATTTGTCACTTCAACATCTCGAGCACCAATTTACAACAATGGCTTAGACTAAATAAAACGAATGGAAAATACTGAGAAACTTGAAAATAAATTCGAGACATTACTCACCGTTTCTAAGAGAGGAGATTCAATCAATCTCTGCTGGAAAATTGACATTGTTTTGGCAAAATAAATGACTTTTCCAGAATCTTCTGAAAGTATGTCGAATTTATGCTCCGACTATATTGCATTTGAATTAGAATCTTTTTACATATTCTATTTAAAAATATATATAAAAAAGATTATTTATTTAAAATCATTTAGAATCAAATATACGACTGATGGCTATTTACTAGAAAAGCAATACGAATAAAATATTTGCTATTTATCCAACCTTAACTCAAACCAATCTAGTTAAGGTTGGCTTGTTTACACCCACTTTTTTATTGTCGTATTGTTTAATTAAAATTTGAATAAATTAATTTCTAAATTGGTTTTGAAAAGCCAGCTTTTATAATTGAATTAAATTTGCAAGAAAATACCTTATTTTACAAATATAAGAAAATATTGAGATTGTTCTAAACCCATTATAAATTGGAGTATTGTAAAAGCATATTAATTAAAATCTGAAAGTGATCTAAGGTGAATGAATGAATCAGGTAGTTACGATTATTCTGCAGTCTAATCCAGAGAGGATGACTGGAAGATAAAACAAGATGAATGGAAGATAAACTGCGTAGCTGACTATTATCTAACAGCCTAAATATAGGGCATAAGGCATGCTTTACCAGTTTTTGGTAAAATGATATACTACTAAATTCCATTACTGAGTTACCTGTTAGTATTGAATGATGATATTTTTAAACCACAATATTTGCAAAAAACAGGATCGTTTAGTGTTTTATCGAGCGGTTCGCTTACCCGAATAATTTATCCGGATCTATAATATATATTCAATTAAAAATTATCCCTATATGGACAAAATCCAGTAACAATGTTCTAGACAACACATAAAAATATAGTTAAAAACTGGTCTATAAGCTCCACACCCTGCGGTCCTAAATTCATAATGCAATCACAAACAAATTATTATACCTATTTGTTAAACCTTGTATAAACTTCACATCTCCTTTTTCTAAATTATGTTTTATCTTATATCCTTCACACCTCCTTTTTCTAAATTACTGTTATAACTTTAAATAACTATCTTTATTACATTGTCAATTCTGTAATTTATTGTCGTTCTTCTCTTTGGATTTCTTCTATATATTATTATGTAAAAGTTACTTCTGTGCTCTATACTGAAATAAATAAAAGGAGTCAAATTTTGAACGAAGTTAAAATAATAATTTCCAAGCGTATTCTAGTGCATATGTTAAATAATTTCAAAGAATATCATATAAACAATAAAAATAATATTGCTTAATACATCACATTAAAAAAATATAGAGGTATCATTACCAGTAGCGAAATATATAAATGTTGTCATGGAAGGACCATAGGTCTTACCAGCGTAGTCCCTTCAAATATTTGAAAGAATATATATTTAAAACATATGAACACTATAATGTGCAAAAGTTTCTACAGTGGAATTAGTGAAGGATTTATTTAAATTTATTGTAAACTGATCACTTAAGCCAACCTATAAAAGTCATTTACCCCGTGGCTAACCTATAAAAACTTTTATGCATATTTTTCATATATGTTTCTGAGAGACTTCTATAATTTTTCTTAATTAATAATATTTTTTATTTATTATTCCTTAGAGAGAAAACTAATTTTGCAAACACAAAACTTCCCGGAATAATTTTTCCTGGAATAATTTATCCCTCGCCTGTATTCAAACTACTTTAATACATTTATAATGATTCTGCAATCCCGGAACGTGCAATTTCAAGGTTTCGTTTGTGTTGTTTTATTTTATTTTAAACATTTCTGTACAATTATTTTAAGCTGATTAAGTGCTCCTAGTATTTTTAACTTATTTATACACATACCTACGTATTTAAATAACTTTTTTTTTTCTGAAAAAATACAGAACCTCAACAAATTTATAATGTGTATAATTAGTTGATGAAATATTGAAAATATTTTGTCAAACATTACAGTTTTTAACTTAAAATCACCGTGTTGAATTGGTTATTTCACTGATTACGATTATTACGGATAGTCATTTTCTTCTCATTATATTTTTGAGAAATTAATTATATTCTCGCGTGATCGTGAGAGGCAAATGAAACACTTGAAACTCATTAAAGTTTGATAAATTAAATTAAATTAAATTGGACATGAATTTAATATAACTGTTCTTTAATTCACACTAAATTCACACTCGTCACTGGAGATTATTTTACAAATATTCTGTTTATTGTCGCTAGTTGCACTAGTCGCTTTTTGTCTCTGGTTTCGCTTTCTATGGTCTGGTCTTGTGCGTGCGTGTGTGTCCAGTACGATACCACTAAGTTTTTATGAGACCCAAGGGCGTGTCCAGTACGATACCATACGTTTTAGCGTTTTAATGTTTAGCGGATCTCGAGAATGATCGACCGACCTCTCCACATTTCTAGGGATTTCCAATTTATTTTAAAACTTGTTAGATTCTGAACAATATTTAATTTCGTGTATTTTTAGACTCTCGTACAAACATTGATACCTAAACATCAGTTATGATATTTCCTTGTATTTATAAAAAATATTTTTAGTTTTTTTTATTTTATTTATTTATATAAATAATGCTTCCACAGAATTATTTTTCAGGTATTAAAGAATGTATTTTTAATTAATTCATGAGCCTACGTGTTGTAAGGTGGTTTAAAAACTTTTCATACTTAGGCACGAATTGAACTTTTTTTACAAATATTTTAAGGACTAAAATTTGCATTCAATAAAAATTAAATAAGTTAATGTTGAATTTTTTAAGGTATATTTTGAAGCCAAATTAGATAAATATCTTGATAAAATTAAAAAAAGATCAATAAAAATTTTGTTTTCATGTGAAAATTTAATGCCCTGTAGTGTTTTTGTTTATATTCAAAGCAAATAATAGAGTCTTTCTACTATTATTTATTTTAGTGTAGGAATTTTTTTAATTTTTATTCTTCTTAAAAGTTGTTAATGATTCGGGACTATGTAGTGTTCTCGTCTATATCAAGTATGACAGCATATTAAACATAATAATTCTGTTATCTATTCATCCGTCAATTCACGACTAAAAAACAAAATTAAACGGCGGAAAATTGGGCTTGAACCCCGGCCAGCAAATCCGAAGGCGGCAACGACAACGATGTCGCTACGCCGAGCCTGCATTACCCGTCAAAAATACAGTACATATAGGACTTAGCAAAGACGAAAACCATTTCATGTTCCGCACGATATCCAGAGCTTAGAATAGTATATTTAACTACTGGCAGGGGAAATATAAAAAAATAGTTCAAATATTTTGATAAAAGTTGTTCTAAAGTGTTTTTTTTTTTAATACTGACGTTATTAATTATAAAGAACTTCATTATTTAATATAAAAAATTTTAAATCACCACACGATTCTTTCTGCGTTTAATTTATTATTAAACACACACAAGACGATCGTTTCGGCTGATTAAGCCATTATCAAGTGATAGATCTTATTCGTGAGTTTATAAACCAATTATTTGGTACACATTTGGAAAAAACCTTAGTAATACAAATAATACAGTCATTACTTTTTACAAATATATGAAATAATTGGTTGCTTAACTTCTAAAATATCGAAATGTGTAGAATAAGGCAGATAATGCAAAAAATAACATGAATAATATAAACAAAATAATATAAGAATAGATTTTAGATGTTAAAGACATTCCCGAAATTGATGACTGTGACGCAATATATATATATATATATATAGACTGGATCACCTTCTGGCTTGTGTGGGCGTCCTTTTCATCCTCGATGTTAAATCATCAAGTTTCTCGAGGTCGTCCTTGCCATTTTCTGCTAGCACTTTTTCACAATGCAGTTTTGACGATAAATTCGCCTGGTTTCCTCATTTCGTGATCCTAAATAGTGTTATTTGTGATCGTGATCCTTAACCCTTATGTTAATACCCGGGTGCCAGAGTGCCAATTTTCGACTTGAAGTTAAAATAATTTATTCACAAACGTCAGCCGTTTTTATCCGCTCGTATCCCCATTATTTATGTTATTATAAAGAGATTTATCATATATTTGACGTAATTTAATTTAAAGAAAGGTATTTTATTGGAACCCAAACTTGTATAGTCCTCTGGTTACTACCCGAGGTACCCAGGTTACCATATATTCTTGCAGTAAGAGACGTGAAAATAAATAAAGAAACAAGTGAAAACATTTTGAATATTTTTTATATTTTGAGTGCATCTATATAGTTTTGAATAAATATAGGGGATAAAAAATTATTTGTCATTTTGTGGTACATTTATCACATTTGGTATTGGATATTTTTGACAAATTGTCAATGTAGATGAATGTTTATCGCACATAGATTTCTCACATTAGAAACATGATTTGCGTGTTTTTCTTCTTCGCTTGTGTGAGGTTCCATGACAAATAAATGACTCAATGTGCCAACAATAGTCATGTTCCAAGAGAAAAGATGAGTCAAAGGAAGACTCGTGAAAAAATTGTTCATTGTAATATTACGTCCAGAACTTTGTACGGAGCGGCCAGTTCTTTCACAACTCTTTCACCTTGATTGGTTTCTCATCCAGATTTTGACTTTCCGGTATATATTTGGCCGGTAAGTGGATAATTTTTTTTGTCATATATCCACTATACTTTATCCCATATTTGGCGGGCTTAGATGGAATATATTGGGTAAATCTTGTCTTTTCTCTATATGAAAATAATTGTTCATCGATTGTTATATTTTGTGTGGGCCGCCTATACATGCTGAAAAGTTTTGAATTCGTGCAGCTTTATCTTCTTTCAATCAGTGTTCCCTGGTATTAACACCATCAAAACGAAGAAATCTAACGATATTGCAAAATCTATTTAACTTAATTGATGCTCGATAAAATGGATATGAATTACGTTTGAAAAATCAAAAATAAGATCTGTATTTGAGTGACTGGCACCAGATACTATCAATACACCTACGAATGCATAAACTCGGATGAAGTTAGATCTCTCCAACTGAGTGGTTTCTTAGTAGGATTTTGTATTCAAGATATACTTTCTTGGTACTTTTATTGGTGTGACGGATAACTATATCGACGATTTCTGGTGTGAAAATACATTTGAATGTATTACTAATATATAATGCTTTTGTTTATCCGTGTGGACCACTTCTTTGCCTAACGATATTGTGCGATTCGGTTTGATAATGAATATATGGATTTTTATGCCATATCGTTTGATCGCTCGCCTGGAAATAATCAATTTTGTCTTTATTTAAGTTTTATGTATAACTTCTAACGCTCGTTTATTAGTGGGGTCTGTTCACTTTATGAAAGCCACTTGTATTAGTGTGAGAGATACCCTCTGTAACACCTAATTTGTGTAGTGGTATTCCTTTTTTAAAGCTACTCCATTGACCTCTTCAGTATCACACTAACAGTCACGCGGAGCGGTCATTACTTTGTTTAATATTTTTTATTTAAAAATAAGATGACTGCAAGATCACGATATGGTGACCACAGACTTAAATCAATGAAATATAAATTAAGATGAAGATTTGGGGTCCGATACACACGACAACTTACTGAATTACTTACTATCATGCCATTCCCCGTGGGGGTAGGCAGAGAGGATAGAGCGCCACATTCTTCTGTCCTGACATACAACTCTCGCCTCATGCATATTCATACATCTTCGGATGCAAGTTCGTCGGTCGTTGAGGCTTCTAACGGGACCATCTTCCAGTATCTGGTTAATCTGGTCATGCCACGTCTTCCGCGTCGCCTTCTCTTTCTTTATTCTCTTTTTTAATATAATGTTTAGTATTTTGGACTTCTTCATCCTCACTATCCTCACTTTCATGATGTGTAATATTATCCTCTATAGCTGGTTCTTTATCGTCACCGCTATCCGAATACTCATTTTGATCTCTTCGTTCTGGCATCCAATCTTCCTCGTCGCTAAAGGTAAAGGCTAAGATAAAGGCTCTAAATCTGAGACCGATTCATCACCCAGTAATTGAAGTATTTTTATTCATCACCCAGGACTTAAAATATCCTTGTTCTGAGACGCAATCAATCATAAAAAAAATTATATGTATTAATTATCACCTCGCATATTCCCCCGGCAATAGTTCCTCCATTTTTAGTGATAGAATTATTTTTTTCTATAATTTATATTAAAATAATTTTAAAAAATTTAAGTCAAATAAAATTTAAGTTAAAAAATTAAAGTGTATTACAAAGTAAAGTAAAACATATTTTAAATTATAATGTTGCACCACGAAGTATCTGCCAAATCTTTCAATGAATTTATTTATTTTATTTATTTTTTGAAATTAACGGACATAGTCGAATTAAATATAATACATAACATGAACAATATATAATACATCGGAATAAAAATTATAGCAATTTAAATACAAAAGCAAGGACAAATGAAAATTACTAACAAGATGGAGACAAGGTCTGGACTATCTAATCAGAGATTGTTTAAATCTGGACAGACTTACACCAAAGAAGTCCAGATCCTGTCTTGAATTTCTAAGACGACATAACCGTGACATGGGAGCATGAAATCCATAATTGGTTCTATGATGGCTAAGGAACATGTTAAATTCATCGACAATCTTAATTTTTCACCACAACTGATTGTAGACATTGTTTGTAGGGATGAGAAACAAAATCTCAACTCTCAAGTAAACTAAATTGTGATAAACGTTTTTGTAACTGATTTTAAATCCAAAGTGGAGATTTTAAAATCAACATGCTTTTTATGTAATACTTTTTAAAACACCATAATCATCCTTTCAAATTAGTTTAGAATTATGAAATTGACACTTTTTATCACATAATTAAATTCAAACACATCACCCTGTATCCTTGCTATATACGCCTTTGCTTCTAATCCCTTCAATTATTGTGAACCATTTCTCATTGTTGGCATTAATTATTGTGTACCATTTCTCATTGTAGACATTAATAATTGTATATCGTTTCTCAGTACACCTACCTATTTATAATAGGGCGTAGTAATGCTGAAAGCGTCCAACCCAAAAATCAAGGAATTGAGAAAATGGCTTCTAAAAATTTGAATCTATAAAAACCTAATATTTTTTTTAAACGATAATACAATAATTTATTTTATAATTATGATAATTATCAAATATTAAAAATCATTTTTTTATTTAATGTTATACCTCACCAAAAATAATTAAGATTCTTGTGTTTGGTAAGGGAATATCACTTACAATCATATTGGTAGTGTAATCTAATTAAACAAACAATAAGAATTAGGTAATATACTATTTATCTAATTTATCGTAAAAAATTTAATAAGCAGTCAAAAGAGACTAAATTCAATCGCAAAAGTTAATTATACAATAAATGAGAATCCATTCGGGATCACAGGGGGAATATGCATACAAGATGCAACCGCAAAACATCCACCATTATACAAAGTAAATTGAATAAATCAAGTAATTGCATAGGCATCTTCATCGAAGGAAGTACTCGACAGTATCTCCCACGAACAACTCGTACCAGAACCAAAAGAAAACGGGGATTAACCACACAGATATAAAAACAAGGCAGTAATATCCAAAAAAAAAAAATACAGCCATCAAGGATTACTTATGTATAATGTACTGAATTCGAGGTTTTATAGGGAACATAGGCCATAAATTTCCATGAAAAATGGTTTTGCAAGGGATAGATATATAAAATCTAGAATTTAGTTCAATTCAAATGAGTTATCCTCAGTGACTGCATTCAAAACATTTTTTTAATTTTTTTGACTTTGCTGACTTTGCTTTTATACGCCACATTTATAGAACTTTATGGGTTGGACGCTTTTTGCATATTTACGTACAATTGTTTGTGTGTGTGTGTGAAGTAATTATTAATAATATTGGTGTACGAGCTCGTGTTGGGTAATCAGGGGGACTACCGCTTATTACCACACGCTCATGCGCGGTCGTCCAAGACGCCTTCCCCCACGCATTCAAATGTTAACTCTGTTGAGTATAACCTGCCATTACGAAGTCAAACAAGAGCAGTTTGTTCCGTGATAATCTCGTACACACATCTTGAGAGGCCAGAGTTACGTGCGAACGAATCCACAATTAGTCGCATGGCATTTGCAGAGCGTGAAAGTGGAATAGAGTTATCGAAATCAATTTCCCGGGTGAATACATCAGTCAATACTTCCCCGACTGTATGAATAATTAGTGTTGACAGAAGGGCCTCGCGGAAAATCAATACGGTTTTCGTGTTTAATGCGCTGTTTGGTAAACAACGTAAAGACATCGTTACAATCAGTGGTGTAGTTCTAAATAAAGTAAAAAACGAGCGAGCCTTACAGTAGTCGCATATTATGATGTGTAACATTTGACATCACACAATTAAAAATATCAATTGAGCAGCGACAGAAATCAACATCAAAATTTAAAAAAGCTAATACCTATATATTTATTAATTAGTAAATACGAGTAAAGAAATTGTATGTGCATTTATTTATTATTGAATTTTGCCGCACTAGGTAGGTGCCGTATTTTGCTTAGAAATGTGTTTGGTCAATTGTATGCTTTTATTTATTTTCATACATATTGTATGAAAATTTTAAATATATATTTAAAAATAATCACATAAATTACATAAAATTTGAGAATGTAAATCATTAAGGGTAGTTATTGTTTACATTAATGTAAAAAAATGTAATTAATTAATATTAAAAGTATTTATTAATTAATATCAAATAAAAAATAAGCAAAATAAAAGATATAGGTAAGCCAAAATATATCAAAGTTACAACATCCACACGCTTGACACCAGCCTCGCAGCATATATACAAAATCAGAAGCGTTGACTGTTGGAAGTGTGCGTCTTCACTTGGCTGGACATTGATTTGTTTATAAACGATGATTTTTTCCATCGCGCCAGCTCCGCGCGCACTCATTGGTTAGATGAAATTGCGTGCGTCGTATCGTCGACACTTCCGTCCGTTTTCACGAAATCACTGCCACAGATTGCAGAAAAGCGAGAGGAAAGATGTAACACATCAAAAAGCACCAGGGCGGTATTGAATTTTAATCCCCACCTCCGTTTTTTAAGGAATTTGATCAGTATCTAAAAATTAAATTCACGTTAATTATTACCGGCACATACTTTTAAGTATAAAACTAAAATATATAACAAACTAAATGTTAACATAAATGACATTTTTTATTGTTCCAATTTTACAAATATATAATTGATTGGAAATCGTTCAGTAATAGAAAAATAATTCATATCTACTCACAAGTTATGCCATCACTTGATCACTGAGATGAATGAGATGACTGATGTATAGGTCAGGTGGACAGTAGATGATGTAAGCGTAATTAGTGCTGTGTTGTATCAAGCTGCAGTTTTACTCTCTGGATGCAGTGTGACGTAATTTCCATGACGTTGTTTCTTATGATTGTGCTTCCAAGAATGGAATAACGTGGTTATGGAATTTAATACATTGTCACAATATATGTATATTATTATTATTATTTTTAAATAAATCATTTAATTTTAAGGCAACTTGCTCTATTAAATTCACGAATTCAAAAAAATATTATAATTGTGTTCTATAACGCCACTCTGGGACAGGCGTAGCCTAGTGGAGTGGCATAATCCACAAATTTAACAAAAAAAATGTGTAATTTATCTTACATTTTATTGTTAAATTAGTATTAAGTACCTTTATTCGTAAACAAGGACTTTTTGAAATAAATAAATAAAAAAATATATATATAATTGTTCAAAAAAATGTAATTTCATATTATTTATTGATATGACCATTACTTTGTGGTGCAACATGATTTTTTTATTAATTTAATGATGACTTAAGCAAATATTTATTACACTTTCTGATAAAGATTCGCTCCTCTCGAAACTCAAAAATGAAAACGATAGAAGTGATAAAATAATGAATGAAATAAATTAATAAAATTGTATGAGTGATTCCTGTATCATATTCTTTAATCTTTAAAATGATATCCTCAGACCAACAAATTTCCACTGCCTGGTGTTAAGGGTAGGTATAGACAGGATTTAATCTACTTGCGCTTAAAACATAATGGATTTATTCGTTTACCAGGGCTACTGGCAGTCGAGGGTTGAAAATATTCAACATTTATTTTATTACACTCAGTAGAACCTCGATTATCAGAGCCTTCATCATTTCTGGCAATTATGAAACAAATAAATAGTAGGCTTTTTTGAAACAAAATTGTTTTGTTAAGAAGCACAATGTTTGGTCTTATTTATGTTTATATTTAATTAGAAAAATTAAGTCATGTAAGTTATATTTTATTTCGGACATAATCAGATTTTCTAATACTCAGAGGAAGGTCTATAATTGTTGTTCTGGTGTATTTTTCAACGTCAGAGCTAACTTAAGAAATTACTTTAAATTCTAAAAATGAAGGCATTTGAAATCTTTAAAAAAATAGTAAAAATAAATTATCTTTACAAGAGAGAGGTGGCCCTCGTAGTCCAATGAGAGACTTCTTCTCGCACCTAGGGTTCCGGGTTCGATTTCCGGTGAAGTCACAATAAATCTGTGAAATTTATTAAAGCCTGGATATTTTGTGATGCATTTCACTTCTGTAGTTGAGCCTTTTTAATTATAAATAATAATTAAAAAGAAATAACATTTAATAATTAACGGCAAATTAACACAAATTTTGTTGTTTTTTTATTAAAATAATATTTACATTTATCATCAGTATTCTTCGGTGAACAAATAAACTAATCTTGAATTCATATATTATTTTGAAACTGTAAGCTGTATCTAAATGGCTGAGTCCACTTGAACACGCACGAGTTGACTAATGTTGTTAGTTTTATAAACAAAATAAATAACTTATATTTGTATCCTTTCTCTAAAGCTTTATAAAGTAATCCTATAAAGCAATATTGTTTGTCGAAATTTTTACCATTTTATTTACCGCAGCACCGAACAACTTAGTATAGTTATGCGGCGACTTCCTAAGCTTCTTTTACCACTTATTTTCCTCTTGGTTATGAGTTGGTTCAGACTATATTTTGGTCCAGCTCTCCAGCTTCCTCATCTTGATAGTAGCACTTTTCGGTCTTTTTTCACACGCCGGAGGACTTTATCATTTGTCACTGTACCCACTCAGGAAACTTTCAATATGCGTTTATAGATCCACATCTTAAAAGCCTCAACTTTGCAGATTAGTTCTTGGTTAAGTGTCGGTGCCTCCTTCCTATAAAATAGAATGGCAAAAATATAACATCGAACCACACGCATTCTAAGTTGAAGGCTTAGATCACGGTTAGAAAGAATCAGTCTCATGTTAAGAAAGGTACTTCATGCCATGTCTATTCGAGCTTTTAATTCTTGATATGGATCCCATGCACCTAAGTACTAGTACTGCGTGACTCTTTCTATTGATGATAATATTATTACTTTATTCCACCCAATGATTCGGATCCTCTCCATACACGCACATTTGAGATAAAATTTCCCAAATAAGGTTTTAATAATAATTGGACAGCGCATATTAACCCTTCAAGCATTTGATCCAATACCGATTATAAATAAGGGCGGTCCTCAGCCCGAACCCATTTCTAGGGAAAACCCGAATAGGGAACCTGAGCACCCGAAATCAAGGGCTCATTGGATCGCTATTTAACCCTTCACTGCACAAATATTACAATAGACCCAGGGGTAAACTAACGAAGATGGTAAATGCTCCCTCAAAACAACTATTGGTTTATCTCAGACATCTTAATATAAGACTTTATTATCTTTATTAATTGAATGTTGTAAGATTTATGGATAAATGAATTATAATTTTATTTTTAAGAAAATATGTAGAAT
>JADDOH010015109.1:0-29491 GCA_016648135.1 Agrypnia vestita
GAAAGTTCTATAAATATTTGGAAAACTCGAAAATATACCATAGTCTTCCAGAAATTCAAAGCCTGTATAAAGTGACAAATGATGCCTCGCGGAACACTGGGCATCATTTGGGTCCATCAGTCGGAAAAACCATAAAAACCTAAAAAAAGCGAAGAAGATAGCGACGGGCGATTTCAGTCAGTCAGTACCTACGTCGTCACTACTAAGGCCAACGCCGTGTATCATACGACAAGTAGCGGTCTTCGGAGCAGCACTGAATGATGAGAGATTTTTTTATAGTAACCATGCTTTATGGTAGGTGTTATACATTACTAAATATAACTAATTGAATTGAATTGTGACGAGAGAGTTTTGTGAATGTATCTACAGCTTATTTATTGCATCGTTGGGGTTTGAGAAAAAGCGTCCCACACCTATAATTTTAATGACATACGTATATACTGTGATTGCTCTTAGTATTGTGGTTGTAAAAAAATATATTTTAATTTTTAATATTTTTTTATAAAATCTTGTCTTTTAAATATACTATTATTTTCTACGTGTAATTGCGTCGAAGACATATTTATTTTCTGCTATGCTACTAACCTCAAAACTCAAACTTCACTTTTAAATTAATACAAATCGACAGGTATCATCAGCATCTACAAGTCCGATGAAAACCTCAGCATTCTAAATATTTTTTTGAATAAATAAAATGATTTTGTAAAACTAAAGGATACGTCTCTCTGCCAATTCTCTCTCTCTATGCTGTTTCAAAGCGATTGTTGGACAGGATGTGGGTCAAAATTAATTACAAAATTTGTCCTGGAGAAACAAGTGAAGATTTTATTTATCTATTCATTAAACCAAAGCTTTTCACTGAAAAAAAGTTACCAGATATTCATGTAATTTAAAAGGACATTGCAATTTTATTTCTGCTCTCCTAAATATAGAGGTGAGTTTTCAACTCATCTGCCTTTACCTTCGGCAAACAGAATTAGCCGTTTAATATTTATTACAACTCAAGCTGGCTCGTAACGTAAAGCTGAATAGCTCTGTTTGGCTCGTGGTGCCATAAGAATGTAAAACAATAATTTATCGCATGTTTCTACTTGGGCATTAGTTATTACTTAGCTAACTGCCGGAGCTCCCGTTACAATTAAATTTTGAGCATAATTTTACTTCCATGTTATTTGGTTAGAAGCTATATTTATTTACTAAAAATATTAACAACAGAAGCAGTCAAAATAATAAGAATACGCGTATATATTATGTATATTCATAACATTAATTGATTGGTATATTCATAGATTGGAGAGGTACAGTGAAAAACAAATATAATAAACAAGTATAAACTGTAAATAATATTAAATACATAATAAAACAATAATTAAACGATAAATAACTATATTTCTATCAAACTGTGTAAGGTATATTTCGCTACTCATTATTCTGATACGACATAATCGGGTGGGGAGGAGCGTACAATATTGTGATGAACTCAACAAAAGTGAAATACAGAACTATTTTCCTTAGAAATATAAATGCCTCTTTCTCTCTCTTGGGGTAAACATATTGTTACGGGACATGGCTTTGGAAGGCAAATGAAAACACCCGAAATTAATTTGGTTTAATTTATTACCAAGAAAGTCACTGAACACGATTTAAATTGTAGTATCGTTCGTGATTTTATAGTCGCTTAATGCTCCCGAATATTTCACGCACTTATTGTTGAACTGTTCCTTAATTCGCACTAATTATCCTGCCTCTGTTGCTTAGAAAACCCCTGGTAAACTATGTTCAATGTTCGCACGTAGAAACGCCCCAGTTTCTTTTCACTTGCCCTAGTTTCACTGGTAGTCAGACTGTGTTTGTGGTTACTACCTACTATCGCGTGTTGTAATATCACGAATTACTGATCACACTATTTTACGCTACGGATGTCACACTGTTATCGTTACAAACTGAACTGCCCGAGTCTGCGTCGCGTGACTCCTTTTACACCTCAATTCCCTCGAAAGGTTTATTCTAGAGGTAACAAGAAGCCTGTGGAACGTACACTGTGAGACGGAATGTTGTAGAATTCTCTAGAGAGATAACGCGGTCACGGATAAGTGACCCTGGCTTGCGTGCGTTACAGTTTGCAATTACGGTTGACTGAGCACCATTGCGTGGCATAGTTTTTATCAGCATTTAGAAGGTACCCAGACTTGCTACAATAAAATTAAACCTGAACAGTGATGTGACTTAATACTCAATGTTAATAATTTTTTTTAGCCAGAGATAAAGGTTCTGGTTCTAGTCCCATTGGCAACGTTTCGATACATACATTTTTCTGTTTGGGTATACACAGTGAGTACAAAGAATATACTTTTACATTTCATTTTACAAATATTTCATTAATTTATATTATTGTGTTATTATGTAATTATAATTCTAAGTGATTAAAATATATTTTTAATATTTATTTTTGTTTGCTTAAAATATACGCTCAAAAAAATTCGATTGGTAGTCACCACAAAGAAAAATTTGCTGACGTTAGTAGAATAAATTAACACTGCAGCAACTTCTAATACAGCGGAAGCTCAAAAATAATCAGTTTACTTTTGCAACTAACTTCAGAAGCCGAACGTCTGACTGGAATATTAATTGTTTGAGCTGTAACGAGACCTAAGAACTACGAAGGAAATATCTGTAAAGGTATGTGTGTGTGTCCTAGCTCTGTCGCGGTGTAGGTCGAACTGTAATTTGCAAAGTATTCTGAGCAAGTTCGAATTTTTCAAGAACACAATTACTGGATTTTTGTTTCCAGATGAATCGTCAATTTTTTTTTAGATTTGAGTCAATTATTTTTGGTTTTGCGATGTACAAGGCTTATGAAGTATCTCAATAGGAGTTCAAGTATTCTACTCTAGCTACTACCAGCTTTGTTGGACCGGGAGAGATTTGTCCGTGGAACTTGGAACTCCTTAGCATTTGCCGGACCTGAGGGGATCTTCCTTTACGTTCTTATAACGTAAGGCTTTTGTTTTATTCGTTATTCATTATTTTTAATGCCACTTAGAAAGATACCACCTCTCGTGATAAGGCCTTATAACTTATCACGGTTGCGATGTCGTTCCAGTTGACGTCCTTCTGTCTGCACACTGCCTCCAGCTTGTGTCTATGTGTGCTGAAAATGGGACGAAACATCAACAGGTGGTAAACATCTTGCATGGCAGTTCCGTCGGCGTCGCAAGGGAATGTGTAGTCATTAATTATTTTGAGACGGAGAAGGTAACTCTTGAATAGGCCATGTCCTGTTAGCATCTGTGTTAGTTCAAAGGTCGGGTTACCGAGGCTCTGAATGTCTGAGCGTCCAAGATAGATGGGAAAAATATCTTTGCCACGTTCCCCTTCGGTTTGGACACATACCTTTGGTCCCATGTATCTCGTGTTCTTTCACGTACATGTTTTCAGACTTGCGTAGCTAAGTGGGAAATTATGGATCGTCATTAATTAATATAATATTTTATAGATGTAACATATTATAATGACAGCAAGATCTGCGGAGATGCTGGACATATTTGAGAGGAGAGTGCTACGCAAAATCATGGGACCCGTGAAAGACGGCGAAATTGGGAGAATAAGGTAAAACGACGAGCTTTATAACCTTTTTAAGGCTCCCAAGCTGTCTGTCTGTTAATGCTCAACTGAATAGGCTGAGATGGGCGAGGCATGTTCAGAGAATGCCATCGATGCCCAGAAGGATCCTCGAGGGAAATTCGGGTGGAAGAAGAAGAGTCGGCAGACCTAGGCTGCGATGGGAAGACGAGGTCAGAAGGGATGCGAACCAAATACTGCAGATAACACACTGGAAGACCGCAGCGAGACACAGGAGGAGTTGGAAGCGTGGACTGATGGAGGCCAAGGCTCGATATGAGCTGTAGAGCCATTGAAGTAGAAGATATATTGTACTGTATATAAGGTGTACTACCTAATACATGTGTCCATTTAATAATGTGATTCTCAAGTATTATCCCATTAGTCGCATCGTTTATTTCTATTGTCAGTCTTTTATACACTTTAGTAGAGTTATATTTAAAGGATCTCTGCCCAAATGTAGTTTTTGCAGTCAGTATTATTAAGTAATTGTTATTTGTACTGTGTCTCGTGGCTTTAGACTGTTGAATGCTTTTGTATATGTGTGTGTGTGTGTGTGTGTGTTATGCAACTCGTTTCGCTTTGACTTACGTTAACTTAATCTGTGGTTGAAAATTGCTATCCCCATAATAAATAATTCGTCTCTGTGGAACATCTATAATATTTGGACTTCAAACTGTGTTTCTTCATGACGAGTGATAAGAAATTGTGACAAATGGTATTTTTGAACCATTGAAATAGTGCTCATTGATCACAAAGCCAACGAGCACTATTTCACGTCGTTTTATCCGTGGTTAGATAGAGGACGAAATTTTTATTTATTTATTCCTTAAGTAGGTAACCCGCTGTTTTTTTTAAATTTGTCATTTAATCTTATGAATAATATCTTTTGGTAGATTAAATTTTCTTCAGGTGCCTGTTACTATGTATCACTAGCGGCGTGCAGTGAGTACTTTTAAGTAGCTGTAGAATTTAAATATTGATACATCTCGTAATATTTCAACCACACTTATCAACTAACTAGCTTATAAGCTTTAAAAAATGACGGTACTTTTACATGCCGGTTCCTAAAGATAAAGTATTTACTTTTTTATAGCATACACCCATGAAATAGTAATAACGACTTTTATCAAAATATATTTGAACATTTTTTTTATATTTCCTCTCCCGGTAGTTAATGGTACTGTTTTGAACCCTGGCGACTGTGCTGGGCTGAACATGAAATGGTTTGCGTCTTTGCTAAGACCTAGTATATATTTATAGTATCATTCCCAGAGTTCAAGCCCTATCTCCGGCCGTCAAATTTGTTGTTTTTAGCCGTGAATTCGAACGAAATTATGGACGTTATACGAACTTACGGACAGACATTTGATTATTTAAATGTTAATATATACCTACTAATATTCTTGTCTGATAAATATTTAATTGCGCTTTTTTTTTCCAAAATATACCATTTGGACCATAAGATCCCTTCCTCCCAACTCCTGATTCCCTTTCTACTCGTACCTTTAGTTCTTCGACTTTCGTGGTTTGTTCTTAACATAAATAAATATTTAATTTTTTCCCCTGTATATTGTGAAGTTATTGTTTCTATATTTGAATACATTAAATGTTAATTCTGTGGAAACGTGTTAGATGGTGTCTGTACTATTTAATATTCATGTGCAACCTGATTCATAGTTTTCCATAATTAAGTAAATTAAAAAGGTGTCCTCTACTTTAAAGACGATTTTTCGATATACAAACGTGCGTCGTAAATTTCTAAAAATACGGCAGTTATATCAGAAAGAAATTTTTAATTTTCAATAAAAAGAAATATGTGTCTAGGTATAATTCAATAAGTTATAACAGCCCTTAATAAAAATGCCACTGCGTATGATTTATTTCAGAGTTTACGACTGTTACTGCTTGTACCCGCTGTTTTGGCTCTTAAATATTTTACTGTTCAATTAGTAAGCTTTACAAACACTTTTCCTACATTATTGTGAAGAATTCTTTTCCACTAAACGTGATAATCTTTATATGAGGAGTGATCCGGAATCCTTGCAATTCACGTACGTAAGTTTATAATATGGTTTTATTGACAGTATAATGATGCCTATAATGCGGATAACTACGAAGTGGAAGTGCGAATTAGCGATGGGTCCGCTCTGTATTAATATATTTATTTATAAAAAAGTTTTTATAAAAGAAGTTACGGACGTTACACGAAGTTACGGGAACATACACACGGACGGACAGATCACGAAATTATTATAATTGGGATAATGAAGTACTTCAATGTAGTACTACATTATACTAAAGTTTACACTTCACACGTTTTAAGTGAACTGCACACTACATACAACACACACACTTCAAACTGCCCACTTCAAATTGAATACTTAAAACTTCAAATTACCCAACTGCCGAAAACAGGTCATAATTAATTTATTGCTCATAACATTGTATTTTTTTATCATTATTTAATACACGGTAACATTGATTTAATTTTAATAAACGTTTTTTTTAACTCTGCTATTGCTTTGGTAATCAATAAAATTTACATGTTGTTACTATCCATACGTATGATTCTTTGCATATATTCTTTTGCTTTCACTATTGTTTTGTATCATATAATATCTATGTTTTTACTACCCACATTTTATATTTATATCCTCAATTAATCGATAAATTTTATATTGAAGAAGAAATGCAAACTTTGATGTCAATTATCTCCTTTGTTTTTATTTTGTTATATATTTATATTATTTTGATCTTCAATTGTAATTATAAATCAGCAATATAGAATTACAATATACAATTGTATATTGTAATTCTATATTGTCAGCTGCTCATCTCGGCACTGGTTCTTCGTAGTGAGATGGGCGGATCCTTTTCCTATGACATGTATCAATATGAAGATAAACAAATAATAAAAACTAAATAAAACAAACTGCACACTACAAATTTTATACTTCAAACTACACACTTCAATCTTGCGAAAAATTTTGAAATCCCACCCCTCCGCCATAATTTTTTTTGGGAAGTTGATAAAACGACTCTTTCAAATTCAATTATCCCGTCAGCGATAATTTTTAGCCACATGCACCATTTTGTGATACTATAATTAGTTCACTTCATGTAGTTCATTGCGTAATATTTCGGTACCTAATACAAACGAAGCGAACACTTTATAGTCTTCAAACTAGTGAATGTGTGTGTGTTGTAGTCTTCGTTTTGAAATGAAGTTTTCCCTTTGCTAGCGCGAACGCCACGCGCTGGAACGCGGGAGCGGGATCGGTAGCTTTCCGTCTCACACAACTGATACACCTACGCTACCTGTGTTTATATTAAAATAAAACACAAATCACTTTGTTTTCACCACTTTATTAGATTATACAATCTACATGTTTCAGGAACAATGTTCTCTTCATCAGGATTGTTTGTGTACTAAAAATTGAAAAACCATGCAAGTGAGGGGTGGATGAGGGGTGGGGGGGTTGGAGGTGTTAATAATTAGGAATGTCTTCTGAAGGGGATGGAATAATTAACACCTCCAACCCCACTCATCCTCCTCTTCACCGTAACACACTTGCATGTTTTAACTTTTTCAATTTTTAGTACACAAACAATCCTGATGAAGGAGAAAACATTGTTCTCTAAACATGTAGATTGTATAATCTAATAAAGTGATGAAAAAAAAGTGATTTGTGTTTAATTTTAATAATAATGTGAACACAAAGTTCAAGTCTTCTTTCAGAAGAAAAAATATACTTCGAACAATTAATATGTGTTTATATGTCAGTTTCGCTAGAGTAAGCATCAGATCTAAGCATAAAATTTTACATCGCATAATTTTGATTTAAATTATAAGATTTTGCCATTTTTTTGTCTACAAAGAATTATGTAAAAATGAAATCTTACATCAATTTTTGAATTTTTTAGATGAGAAATTAAAATTTCATAGAATGCCTGAAATATAATTGTGTACAAATCAATAAGGTTTCCAATATTTACAGCGTTTACCTTGTGGTTTCTCAGGCACGATTATTAATATTAACAATTAACTAACTTCGTGTTTCGCTGTTTACTCTGACATCAACCGCCGAAATCTCCGGGCCAATAACTAAAATCAAATTAAGTGCATTGAATTTCAGTTTACATATTATTTATTTATTTATTAAGGAATCTTAACAGTTTTTTAAACATATAATGTAAAAGCATAGTGTTCATTTCATAGACCAAATAAAATGATTCACAGATGTTAAGAACAAAGTTAGATAAGATATTGTTAAGTTAATTAGTTTTAATTAATTAATAAATGTAGTAAGCAATAAACAATGTTAAGGCTGAATAATGGTAAGTGATTGAATGTGAAAAAAGAAAAAGTATATCAAGACATGAGTTAAATAATGGGAGAAAAAGAATGAGGAGATAGGAGTCAGGATAGAGGTGGAGGAAGAGAAGATTATCGTACATGTAATCTAAAGCATTCTTTTAAATTCAGTAAGACCAATATTGAATAAGTCAATATCGATACAATTATTATTGAAAGCTTTGCATGCGTCCTGAGTATATATATATATGTATACAATTTATAACTTTATATATATATATATATATATATAAAATTTCAATTTTTTTATAATGTGTGGATGTTGTAACGATAGAATTGGCAAACGTTGCAAGCCAGCTTATAAAAGTTGTAAGCCCTGGGCCATCATATATAAGACTTCCATATACGTTTCTCACATAAATATTTTTGTATGTGTGAGTATTCTATAATTTATCTTAATTAAACTTATTTGTGTCCACCGATGAAATTTTATGAGATTCTACTAAAAAAATCAAAAATCAAAAAATATTATTTGCATGTACTGTAATGAATCAGTAATAGAAAAAATAGCTTCGGGCTCAACTCGGTACTGTCCTTTACGCCTTTTCCAGAGTTTTCGAGAGAAATCTAATCCATTTTTAGGTCTTTTCATATAAGCTTACAATTGAGTTAGTGTGGGACAGTGCGTAATATGCGCATTGTTCGCAAAGAACAAGCCCCATCTCTGACCGTTTAATTTATTTTGCCGTGAATTCGAACGAATTTACGGACGTTACACGAAGACACGGGCAGATAGACAGACGGACGGACAGACGGACAGACAACGAATTTATTACGTTTGATAATATCCGTCCAGAACTAGCATGAAAATGGATCCTATAATACGAATAAAATGAATTGAACAAAATGAAGCTACATTGAAGAGCATACACACAAAAAGACGGCACGTGACTACTGTAAACATTACTGAATGCGTGGGTCATGCACGCCACCATTCGGTAGTCGCGCTGCCGCTAAATAATTGGATACGCACATTCTCGTATTTTTGAATGTTTGGAAGTTGAATGTTCGCGAGTAGTAGTAATATTTCAGCTTATGTTTTTCAAGCTTTTTAAGAAGTTATAAATAATAAAGTTTTCGCAAACTAACGGCCCGTAAGCGCCAATTCGGAAAATTCAGCCCATAAAAGGCTTCACCAAAGAATAATAAACATATTTAAAGATTTGCTATTTTAATAATACCGTTTTATGGAGCATTTCGACGTCGAGCGCACAACCATAAATATTATGTAAGTCAAACGAAAATCGTTATTGGGAGCGGAATTTCAACGCTTGCTGAAAAAATATCGCTTGACTAACAATAAACGTTGATTCAGAATATTTTGAGTATGTCGAAACTTTTCAAGAACACAATCCAGGATTTTATCCCCAGGGAAACATCATTAATCAAGATATATTATAGATGTCTCTTAGAGACGTAGCTATATTTTTATATCACTTAATCCAGCCCAACGATGATAGGTGGTAAGCCCTTTGAACACTAAAAAAGACTTCCGTACGTACATTCCCATATATATATATATATATATATATATATTTTCAATAGAAATGTGAACACGAAATACGTGTCACATCAATATTTCTACTATTTTCAAACTAAGTTAAACGTTTGTGCTATGAAAATAGGAGTAACTTGCTGCTTTGGAGTATAAAGAGGTTCGAACCTACGACCTTTGGTTCACGAGGAGAGAGTCCTAACCACAAGACCAAAAAGCTACACTTATATAAAAATATAGCTTCGTCTCAATGAGACATCATTGATATATGTTTAAATATTTCTTCCTCGGTTGTATACCTGTGGTAAAAATACTTAATTGTGTACAATATGACAAGTTGTAAGTAAATGAGGCCAAGGATTATTTTATTATAGTTTTAATTGAATATTTTTTAATATTCTCATAAACTTTTAATCAAATATCATTTTAATGACTTGAAGATTTTCAACTATGATTACTTACACCATGGGAGAGGAGAGACGGAAGACAATATGCTATTCCCAATGAGGTTACAGGTTCTAAGGGCACAGTAGAGTGGGTTGGGGTAAGCGGGGTTGCAGGTGGTTTTTGCCCGTGGGGCGGGCTTCTGCGGTTTGGGCGGTGCCTGAGGCATGGAGTTGGGGGGAGAGGGAGAGCTATAAAACTATCAACCGATATTTTTATAGCTGATACGCACGATTGTCCTGAATCGTTATTTAGATCTCTAAAAAATTCTTTCACTTTTTACGACAGGTCTTTCGCGTAAGTCCCATATTTCTGCTGCCATTAACACTATACCTATGTCTTAGTCACTCGTTTCTCACCGATTCTAACATTAATTACGTTATCTTATGTAATTTGTTTTCTCTTACGTCTTATCTGTAATTGTTAGTTTTAGTGCTGTTTAAACGATTACAGGAGCGTAGAATGGTACGAAGAATTATGAAGAAAGCATTTAACGTAAATCGCTGTACCAGAGCCACTGAACTGTATATGTGTATATGCTAAACTTGAAAGATCTGATATAGCCATATTGAAAACGTAAAGATGCTTTACAAAATAAAGGAAAAAAATTAAAAACAAACATCACCTTGTATCAGAATAGCGACATACATTCACGCTACACAAGAGCGAGGTAATATGCGGGTTATAAAAGTGAAGGCAGCAATTAAAAATAAATAAATTAATGCGGTCATCGATGATTACCAATTTATAATGTATTTAATTTGAGGTTTTACAGGAAGCAGCGTGTAAATTTATAGGATACATGATTTTGAATTCGTAAAATCTATAAATCAGTACATTTTAAATTAGTAATCCTGGGTGATTGCAGTCAAAACATTTTTTCAATTTTTTTGGGTATTTCTGCCTTCGTTTTTATTTATTATACTCTATATATAAGAAATAAATACCGAGAACAAATAGAGAACGACATGGATTTCTCTGGAATTTCATAATGGACTTTCTAGTGACATAAAGGAAATAAATACATAATGTAAGCCTCTTAATTTAAACAACGGAAAATACTAGATAGAGAGGAGTTCATAAATTAAAATTTGGTTATAAATCAATGTGGTTATCTGCAATTGAAATTACTGCAGTGTTAGATTCTGTGAAAATGTGTTAAATTTATTATGTATAGTACTTCTGTGTTATAGTTATAAACTATGTAAAGTGTTTTATATCCTTTAATACCAACGTGCATTGGCTGTCTGGGTACTTTTTTCTTATTTGTATTATATTTCTAATTACTCTGTTTCTATGTATACGTACCTACTACTATTTTTTTATCAACGTAAAATTTTTTTTTTACTATCAAAAAATATTTTTAACGGTGGTAGAGTATTTATATCAACATAGTCAAAAATTATATCAACAATTTAAATATATCTCAAAAGAGCATTATAAAAACCATTTAAAATCAGAACGCCCTCAGAGGATATTTTCAAATGTCTTGACGTTCCGAACATAAAACAAATTTATATGATTAGAGCATTCTTTTACAGCAATTTAAAAACATAAAACAAAACAATCGAACTCCGACATGTAACACGAGAGGTACTAAAATGGAAATTAGAAATGTACCAACGATTAACACAACTTTTGGTCAAAGAAGTCATATATATTTTGCAACTAAGCTCTAAAACATCCTTCCTCGAACCTTGAAAAATATTGAAAACATTAACAAGTTTAATGCTATGTGGAATCAACTGCCTCCAGTGCTGCGATCTATGGAGAACCAGGAACACTTCAAGAAGAGCCTAAAAACTCATTTTTTCGGGATGTCGCACCTGTAAATGCCCTTGAAGCGTCTCTTACGCAAAGATGGCGCTATATAAATTAACATAAACATAACATAACATAACATTAAAAAGAAGATAAAAGTATGCCTATACGAAATTAATGCAGACAAATTAAAAAGTGTACTAAAGACGATACAGACATTTAAGAAAAGAAAATAAATAGAAAAAAAACTAGTCCACCTCAGCACAGGAACTCCTAGTGAGAAGAACTAAAAACGCAAACAGCAACAACGACTTATTGTACATACTATTATATTACATACGAATACTTATATCTGAATAGAACCTAATAAAAAAAAGTAATATATTTATTTATTAATAATTTTAAATTTACAGGTCCCTCTATAAATTTAAGTATGTATGGTAGGTATTAATTAAAGTAAGGTTTAGTAATTAATATAATTTATTTTTATTTAAAACCACTCGACTTTTATTGTTTATTGCTAACCGGTTTTGGATTTGGATTTGGATTCAATAATCAAAATTTTCCATGTTCGAGTTTCTATTCCGGTCGATTTTTTAACAAACTTCGAGTTGTATTTAAACTTATGTTCTTTGGGTTATTAAAATGTCTACCACAAAGTTATTACTTCAAATATTAAAAAAATATTCGTATAATTTTGTATTATTTTACGAACGTGAACGTAGATTCACACAAATCCGCTAATTAAAGCATATTAAATAAATAAGTCCTAACTTACAAAGTTCTCTCGTTAGTTATATCTGCCATCTTTGTAAGTTTTTCGTCGTCTCTAATTTGCTAGAAAGTAAGAGGAAAGTTCCAACGTATAAGGTTATTCTTAATCGTGTTAAAACAGAGTTTAGTTGACTTTGTGAATCTGAAACGATGATAAATTAAGTTTCAAAACTTTTGTCGTTTAGGTATTATTATAACGTGCTTAACAAGGAAGCTTAGCTTGTCATTAAGAACGCCCAAGCATTATTTCAGTCACTTTCGACGAACTTAATATAATTTTATAGGACAGGTTTATACGTGTAAAATGATACAATGTCGGCAAGAATTTATCTTTTTGTTTTTGTCGACTAAACTTTTGACACAATCATTAGTTAATAATAAGGGATAAGGGACACGAAATGTGAAATAGAAAATACAGGGGAATAGAAAAGGAGTCATCAGAGAGGAATTAATTAGCTACGTGTCTTTTACTGCGTAAGATAGATATAACGAGGTACGTTAATGTAATTAATTTTGGTAGCTGGTAGGAATATATAGTGAGTATGTAATTTGAGGAATTATCACTCGTTAAATGATGCTGTAATGCCTTTGCGGACCAAAACGTACCAGAAAATGAATTACATAAACATCTTTTCCGAAATATCCGAAATTACAGTTAAATATGTTGAACGACCGTAATAATAACCTTAACTCTTTAATTTATAACTTAATGTATATATATATATATATATCAATATATATATATATATATAATATATATATTATATATGATATATATATATATAAATGTGTGGTGTTTTACAATAGAATTGCTGAACGTTGCAAGCCAGCTTATAAAAGTTGTAAGCACTGGGTCATCGTATATTTAAAATGCTTGGATGCCTGTACCGAAAATAAATAAAATTTTATTGCAAATAATGATTAGGTAGATTATTTAGAGTATTTGCAAGATAATTAGAAAAATACTTTTTTAATGTTTTTAATTACGTGATTTTTTTTTTAACTAAAAATATATTTTAATATTGTTACTTGGGGTGGCTAGAAGGACAAATGAAAACTCTGGAAATTAATTACCGTTTCATTTATTATTGATTAATTAATTCTTCAATGTACAAAGTCACTTTTATAACACTAATTAAACTTAACGCTATTCTTAAATCCACACTATTTCACAACATTCGTTCGTCTATGAACACTTTATCATCGTTGGGTAACACTTATTTATCGCTCGTGGAATATTCAATTCTCACACATAGAAGTCGCACTAGTTTATTTCGCCACTTAGGTAATCCGCTCGATTATTTCGTTTTATTTATCGCTTCGATTATCTGTTTGGCCATCCTGACCGTCGCCTCGCTGCCCGGCATAGTTTCGCTATTTATACCTGCAAACGCTGGTTTTATCGAACTATCTAGATTATTCTAGTGTTTAATAGAAGCTTCTCGTCGCTTCTCGGCTGTTCTAGTCATTTGTAGACGTTTTCCGAAGGTTTTAGATAATTATAGACCGTTCTAAATCCCGCGATAGTGTGAGACATATAACAAGGGATTCGGACTTCTTACCATTCCGTGACAATATAATAATATATCAGAAATATCTCGGTTTGTTTTATTTACAAACAAATACATAAATTTAGCCTTGGAGGAGTTCACGAAGAAATAACTTTTTAATTTGAAAGTAAAGAAGAGTAAAGCAATATTTGCTCGATTAACCACTAGCTCAAACATAGTTTACTAAAAAGAGGGGGTGACAGCGGTCACGTGTCAGAAAGTTTGTATATTCGAGGCGCGAGAGCCTTGAAAACAATATTAGAAATGTCTACACAGATGGCGCCGATCAATACAACACTTCATCACCCATCAAATATTCAAGTGCTACATATACAAGAGTTTTTTTTTTAATCAAATAGAGATGAGAACACGGAATACGTGTCACATCAATATTCTTACTATTTTTAAACTAAGCTAAACGCTTGTGCTATGAAAATAGGACAAACTTGCTGGTCTGGAGTGAGGTTCGAACCCGCGACCTTTGGATCACGAGGCGAGAGTCCTAACCACAAGACCAACAAGCTACTCAAATATAAATATTCGTTTATAAATATTCAATCAAAATATTGTAACGAGACGCTAAAAACGACACTATCGAAAAATCGAGAACGGCCTGGAGTGATCTACAATCTCGGGGAACTATGTAAACCATTCGAGAAAAACCTAGAAAAGCCTAGAAGGTACGAGAATATTCTCCTTAAAGCAAGAATAATCCAGGAAGTACGAAAATACCAGCATTTTCAGATATAAATATGCCCGGCGCAGGAGTTGTAGTTGCTGTCGCGTTGACAGTTCGTTACCGTGCAAAATCATTGCGAAGTGCACAGCTGCGCAGGATAACGCCTGTGTCGTGAAATTTCGAAGCGATAAATCAAGCTAATTTTAGGTGCAAAAATTTTTTATCTAAAAACTAAAACAAAAAATTACGAAAAAAAAGTTTTTTTTTTTATATTTAAGTAATAAAATTTTTGGAAAAAAAATATCTGCAAAAATACAGATAACGATTTTTCAAATTTTTTTTATTTGTTTTTCGAATAAAAAATTTTTCGTAAAAAATAATTTTTAGTTAAAAAAATTACTAGAAGTTTATACGTTCCACGAAGTTACGGGGACAAACAGACAGACAGAAGGACGGACGGACGGGCAGACGGGCAGACAGACAACGAAATTATTATAATTTTTTTTTGGGTCGCAATTTGGTCTGCAACAAGCAATCGATTTCTCCACTCCTCTCTGTCACCAGCCAGCCTCTTCATTTCTTGGTAGGTGTTATAGCGCACATTTCCGATAATCTGGTCTTCGTAGCTTGATCTCGGGCGGCCTCTAAGATTGTAGCCTTCAACATTTTCCTCGACGATGGTAAAAAGCAGGCTCGGATGCTTTTTGTTTTAGCTCATCCAAATTGCTCGATGTTGGGCATTTCTGTTCAGGAGCCGCGTCTTTTCGCCCACCCTTCTCAACACCTCATCGTTTCGGATATGTTTCTGACCAATGGATCCTCGCCATGCGTCTGTGTGCCATGTCATCTCAAAGGCAGCTAGCTTCCCGGACATGCTCTGGCCGATGGTCCATGTTTCGCTACCATACATCAGTACACTCCAGACAAGAGTTTTAATCAAGTTCTTACTAACCTTTAAATCAATGTTGGGAGACTCAAGGATTTTGGATTTTTTGTTGAAGGCGACTCTTGTTTGTTGTATTCTGCTTATGAAGTCTGTATTGGGATTATTAATTAAGGATAACTAAGAAATTTTAAGTTATAAACTTTTAATACAGTTTTTCAATATGCCCGTAATCATAAAAAAGAATAAATCAACCATAAAAAAAAATATAAAAATTTGCCAATCCAAAAATCGCCTAATGCAGCTAAAGAAGTTTTCACTTCAAAAATGTTACAGGTGTTTAGGTCTACTGGATGATAAAATAAGGCTAGGATAGGTTGTGTAATATTTTTGTGCGATTTTATGTAAAACTTCTATGTAGCACTCACCTATGTTATATACAAGCCTTAGGGAACTCGTAAGTGTGTTTCTAATGTATGAGAATGGGAGTGAATGGACCACTTTGGCCCAGTTGGTACTTTTCCTTATTGTGCACATGGCGAGGAAACCATAGAAATCTCATTAAGAGAAGCCGGACTAGTACTCATATTGTCTATTCATTGTTTCTAGTTTTCGTCACGAGGACGAACGTTCTAGTCAAAGAATGACCGGCTTTTGTGCAGCCTGGCTTTGACATAAGGGGTGTATATATAGGGGTGTACAACTTTATCGAATAAAACTTATAAAAATCGTGGTTATAACCACGGTATTTGCTTTATTGGAAGATGCCATTAGTTTTTAAATATAGTGTTTTTTAAAGGTTTGTTTTTCTTTTGTAATATACACACAATATGAGTTGTTTTTTTTTTTTTTTTTTTAGCGAAATTTAAAATAAATTAAATTTTAATAAATATTATTATTAAGTTCTACGGGTTAAATATTTTTATGTGTTACAGCTGTTTCGGCTTGTAAGGCCATTATCAAACAGTCCCTTTGGCCTTACAAGCCGAAACAACTGTAACACATAAAAATATTTAACCCGTAGAACTTAATAATAATATTTATTAAAATTTAATTTATTTTAAATTTCGCTAAAAATAAATATGGAGTTCTACAAATTAAACACAAAAACCATAAATAAACAATATGAGTTATTGATTGCTACTATAGTTTCGAGAGGAGCAGTTTCTCTCATCATCAGGTATAGTTATTATCTATACCTGATGATGAGAGGGATTTTAATTTTTAATGTCGCACCACGAAGTTTCTGCCAAATCTTTCAATCACAATATTGATATCACTACTAAGGTACTACTAATATTTCTTCTACAATAAATGCAAAGGTAAATAGTTACCTTTTAAATTTGTTTCCACATCGGTACTTATATTAGTTATTCATCTCCCATATACTTATATTACTAATGTCATCATCACCATCATCTTTATCCCCTTGTTCTAGTAGGATCGGGGGCCCAAAGACTCGACAAGGTGCTTCCGTATTCCCCTGTCTTGCACTGCTTCCGCATGAGTCAACCAGCCCAGACCCATTCTGTTTTCATACACATTTTCATACACAGATTCTTCTTAATCTGGGACGACCCACCGGCCGTCTTCCTTCCGGGGTTGCTAAGAGGAATCTCTTGGTTGGTATTTGTTCCTCTGGCATTCTGAGTACATGTTCAAGCCACCCATTTGTTGTAGGAGTAGGGGCTCCATGCTTATGTCGGCACTTCTCACTCTGTCCATCAATTTGACTCCCGCTACCTCCCTTAGAAAACTCATCTCGACAGACTGGATCCTTGCTAAAAATAAAAGGAAATGTATTTTTATAATATGCAGTTAAACATTAAAACCTACCTTTCAAGATCATTAGTATTTTATTTTAGATTTAGTGTTTTTTAAAATATTTTTTATAATAATAAGAAATAATAGAATACTAGGTATGAAATTGAAATACATTGATTTTTTCAAATGCACCCCGATATCTCAATCAGGTACAAGTGTCATCGGTCTGCTCTAAATGAGTATATTAAAAATATCAATGCAATGCGATTATGTATGTACATATATCACATGCACAGCGATAAGCCGTGTATAGTGCAAGTGACGAATAAGCAAACAAAGTAAAATTGACAACAATTATCGTTATAGAGTAACGTGAACATCACTAATTTAAGAACGAGTGCTGTTTCTGTTATGTATAAAAGAATTATTATAAATAAAAAAATGATATTAAATTGATTATTGTCAAGAAAATGGTTATATTCTATTGTAACCCATTTGCCGCCAGAGGTTTAAGTAAAACACTATGGTAAATGTTAAACTTTATTTGGTAAAAGTTAACAACGCTCTTAGCACTATTATCGTCCTATGTCATTCGCTAGTTAAAGATTAATCTTTGAACTATCTGGTTCTCGGTGTCAAGCTGTCGCCTATATTTTAAAAGATTATTCGAGGAAGCTTCAGATCCTTCCGGAAATCCCCAAATCCTTCTTTTACTTTTTTCTTCGAAACAGTATTTATAAAAACAAACAGTATTTATAAAATTTGTCATGAAGAAACTAAGAGAGTGTTCAACTGATTTTTACTGATACTAGTGTACATGTTTTCTAAAAGTACTGCGCATTGGACTACAAAGGTTCTGGATTCGATTCCTGGTGAGGCCACAATACATTTGTGTGATTTTCTAAAGCATGGGTGCTTTGTGAAGTACTTAGCTACAATAATTGTGCCTCATGATCTATTTTAGCATTTAAAAAAACATAGCAATTTGAACAAAAGATTCGTGAAAAATGATGACGTGCATCTTAAACTTTTAAAACCTCCACCACTACAGTTTAAACACTTTAAAATTTGGTCCAATATTGTGGTGACGGAGGCGCTATTTGAATTAGGGAAGAAGAGCATTCAAAAGATCTTTCGCCCTAATTACCCCGCGTCGAAAGTTTTCCGCTCGAGAGCCTTCCATAAAGCTCTCTACAAAGCTCCAGTCTTCGATTTCAGCGATTTTAGAGTTGCCCTACGTAAAAGTGTATCGATTTATAGACATCTAGGTGGGCACCTACCGGCGACTCAGATCACGAGAATTCGCTATTAGGCTATCTGTACTGCCGAGATTTTTATATTTTATTATCTGCTCACACTGCTATCACACAATGTTTTAATGTACGTGTACATTGAGTGAGACATGTCTCGGACGCATGTCTCAAACAGTACAGACAAGAGCTGGTATCGAGTAACGTTTTTTATACTTATACTATAATGATGCAACTTGTACATACCGTTCTATCGATATAAGATATCAATTTTTTTATCTGTACATCACTGCAAGAGACGGCAAGAATATAAGATTAGAAGAAACGGAATATATTTGGTGTTAATATAAGTTGTATCCGTTTTTTTCCAAAACAAAACCTACAACAAATAAGTTAATAATGTACTCTACAGGTTTTTCGAGGCCTCTTCGATAAACACCATCCGGTCTTGATTCAAAGAATTCATTATTCGAACAGAAGATGTCGAAGAAAGTGCTCAATTTTGTCTACTTGAGATTCCAATTTGCAAGTAGATAAATATAAAAATATATATATCGTAAAAGCAATCAAACTAAAGGGTCCGCCAAATAACTTTTTTTTTTGAAAATGCTATAAAAAAAAAACTACTGAATATTTTCTCAAATTTCTTTTTTTATTTGAAAGTACAATCCTTCCGGTTAATAATGGAAAATAATTTCATTCAAATGGCTGCCTCGGCTGGCCATGCAGTAGCCTACACGATCGGTCCAATTTTTAAGCACATTATCGATTGTGTGCAGCTGTATTTCACCAATGGCTTCACGAATATTGTCCTTTAAAGCGTCAATTGTCTCTGGCTTGTCGGCGTAACATTTATCTTTGAGGGCACCCCACAAATAATAGTCCAACGGTGTCAAATCGCAGCTCCGAGGTGGCCAAACGACATCAGCTCTGCGGCTGATAATGCGATCTTCAAAAACAGGGCGCAAAACATCGAGTGTAGCTTCGGCTGTGTGGCACGTAGCGCCGTCCTGTTGAAACCAAATGTTGCCAATATCCTCCTCTTCAATTTTTGTGAACAAAAATTCGTTCAACATGCCCCGATAACGATCGCCATTGGCTGTAACGGCCACTCTTTGCTCATTTTCAAAGAAAAATGGCCCAATTATGCCTCTGGACCAAAATCCGCACCAAACAGTGACTCGGTTTGGGTGTACCGGCTTTTCAATGTATGCGTGCGGGTTTTCTGTGCCCCAAATGCGACAATTTTGCTTGTTTACATACCCGCCAAGATCAAAATGAGCTTCATCCGAAAAGATGATTTTTTTGGCAAAATCGGCATCTTCTGTAAGTCGATCGCAGGCCCACTCAGCGAAGCGAAAACGCATTGTATGGTCAGTTGGCTTCAACTCCTGAACCAATTGGACTTTGTATGGCGTCATACCAAGGTCTTTATGCAAAATTCGTCTCAATGATGTCTCCGAAATGTTCAATTGTTGAGAACGACGGTGAATTGATGTTGATGGCGCTTCACGCACACTTTCTGCCACAGCATCAATATTCTCGGGTGTACGCACTGTTTTTGGCTTTTCACGCTTTGGTTTATCGATGAGGATGCCAGTTTCTTTCACTTTTTTCACAAGATAACGAACATACGGAGCTGACGGTGCTTCTCTTCTTCCAAAAACCGTACGCAATTTTCGCACACATTCTGCAACATTACCATGATTTTCAAAGTAATGTCGCAATATTTCCCAGCGTTGTTCAAGCGTATACACAACCATATTCGTTCAGCGGAAGGATAAAACTAATTATCTGTCAAATCAGACATGAGCTAAGTGTTACCATTCACGAAATAAGCACTAGTTGAAAAAAAAAACTTTAGATGGCGGACCCTTTATTTTCAAGAGCAGAAAATATTTTTTCGAATGACGTACATCTTAATAAAAGTAAAATGAATTATAAATGTACTAAATTTGTTTTGCTTATGATAATTTTATTTAAACATTTTTTAAAATAAAACTAATAATGATTTGAAATTCGGCAGCTGTTCGTAAGGTAGATAAAATAATATAAAACAAAGTTTTTTGATGCATTATCGATATTTATACATCAGGTCGCAAGCTTTTTTTGTGAACCGTAAAAAAACATAAAAATATCTAATAAACTCGGAGTATTATTGCAGTATTAACGTTTTTCCTTTCTAGCCGCGGTAATACAATCAATACGAGTTCACGGGCGACTGCCGAAACCGTCCGACCCTGAATTGTTTAAGGCCGACGGAATGTGCAGGGTGATTTTTTATTCATCCGACATTTAGATTAATAATTCAGAATACTATTCCATATGAGCAAAATGACATTGTGGCATTAATATAATTAATAAGAATATATATTGTTTTCACCACTAATTTAAATTAGTGGTTTAAATAAAGTGTATTCTGATTAGGTAATTATACTATTCAAATCTTACAAAAGGAATAGAAAATTTCTTTCTGTGTGTCATCCAGCAGCAAAAGTTATGTAGGTATACATTTTATTGGAGTGAAATGACAATTTCATTTTTTTTCTGTAAGGTAAGTAGGTTTAAAAAATAATTAATATAATAAAAAAAACTAAGGATTCAATTAACGTGTTTTAGTTTTCAAAGTATTATACAATTTTTACATATAAAGATATTTCGAAAAAGAAGAACAAAACTAAATAAATAGGAAGAAAAATAAGAAGTCATGACCACCTTAAAACTAAAAAAATATCACCTCTTAGTAATTTTCTTTTGAAGGTGGATTATTGATCTTTTTGTTCTGAAAAGAAACAAGATATTGGCAGAATCTTGTTTGTTTACTTGTTTTTTTACTTAGTTCGGCTCTCGTAGTTCAGTTGACTGACATTGGCTTGGCTTCTCACGCCAAGGGTTTCAGGTTCGACTCCTGACAAGGTCACGATAAATCTGTGTAATTAACTTAAATCTGGGTATTTTTGTAAACTGTTTCGTTTTTATGATTGGGCCTTACGGCCTGTTGAATAATTAAAAGAAAATTGAAACACTGTAAATGCTCTATTGGGTAAGTTATTCATAGTTCTGATAAGTACGTTTATATTATGTAGTAATTATAATTAATATTTCATAGCGACCATTTTTCAAAGTTAAAACGTAGAACTATTTTTCAAAGAATTTGATTATTATCTTCTGGTTTGTATCTTCTGAGGTATTATGCCTTTATGTATGTTTTTACGACCTTTCTGGCCGACGTTTCGGATCCCATTGCAGGCTCCATCACATGTGTTGACACATCACATCAACACATCAGCCCTGATGATGATCCCTGCAACGGGATCGTCGGCCAGAAACGTCGAAACGTCGGCCAGGAAGATCGTAAAAACACGGCATAATACCCCAGAAGACACAAATCAGAAGATTCTGAGTGGCCGTGAAAACCTAAAAACATTCTTGGTTATTATCTGTGTGTGTTGTTAAATTTATATGAACTATATGTAGATCCAGTTCAGAAAATGCAACGCTTAAATGTTTTTAAGTACTAGTTATAAAATATCAATACACGAATCTTAAAATATTCCTTGCGAATTTCAAGCATTATTAGATAATTTTAAAGACAGCGAGGATAAAGATATTCCTTTGCAACCAAACGCCGTGAATGTAAATACTGCGGTAAGTTAAGATTGTGTCGTTAAATGAGTTGGAGCTTTCTGGAATATTTCAACGGGTAATTAATTAATCCGGGGTTCCAGAATTATACAGCTGGACGCCTAAAACATCACAGTCGATTACGATCTGTGGTCTCCGAAGGGCACTGGGTTTATAAGAGAAGCTGGCCTTTGATCAGTTTCCATGACAATACTGACTTTGATAATTAATTATATAATATTTTATTCGTCCGTCCTAATTTATAACTTTTCACTAGGTTTGTGTGATGTACAAAACTTTAAAGTTATTAAAAATTAAAATATTTCCTAATACGAGTAACTTACCTATTGAATCTTAAAACGTAAAAGCAAAACAAAATAATAAAAAGAAATCGGATAAAGAATATCATACATACATATTCTATTTTAAAATATAAAGGTTTCATCAGTGCAACATCTCTTTATATTATTTCACGGGAATTACAATTTTTCGACCATATATGGCTATAGCACAGTTGCTTCAAATATTTGAAATAAGGCAGATAAATTAAATATGTATACAATTTTCAAAAATTTGATATTTTGTGGATGTTCTTGGGTGGAATCGTAAACGTTGCACATAAAGTGATCGATTTAGCCAGCTCACACACGTCATAAGCCTCAGACCACCCTATAAAGACTATCATACACGTTTCCTATATAAATATTTTTATCTCTGTGAGATATTTTTAATTTATTTTAATTAATTATAAATAAATACTTATGTTAGCAGTATTTTGTAATTGAGTTGAAAAACTATGTTATATCCCACTATATTTTTATTATTACAAATTTAACGTTCAAATGTTTTCGGGAACATCTTCCCACTATTAATAACACAATTTAGTTGAATATTTTTATTGTTGACCGGAAGATATTCTCAAAAACGTTCTAATCTTAAATATAATAAAATAAAGTAAAATAAAAAAAGCGTTTCAACTAAATTTAGAAACTAATCGTGGAATTCCACAAGGTTTCACTAAAAACATTTTAACAGGTAATTGTAGTGTCTACCTACCCATATAATTTTAACGTAATAAAATATACTTTTAATAATTATATAATAGTTCATGAAATTTCAGGTTTTTTCAGTGAACTGTACCTTTAATACTCATACTCATTGTTTACGCGTAACAACAATGGAGAATTTTTCTCTTTTTTTCAAAAAATGGAAATTAAAAATTGAGTAAAATTGAACAAGTCAGAAATTAAAATTAAGATATCTCAAAAATTATTAGTTATAGAATTTTTAGAGTCTCGTGACGTCATCTCTCGTACTAGCACCCAGCTGTGCGAACGCGTGACGTCACAGACGATTTGGCGGTCGATCATTCACTAAAAAAATACACTAATATTAATATTCTTTTTCTCTGTTGTCAGATTGTTAGATTTCAACAATTTTTTTTACCGGTTTATTAGTTTTCATCTACATTTTAATTTCATTAAGTTATATATAGAATTTTCAGTATTTGTGTTTGTACTGCGCAAGTTGTTCTATAAATATATTTATTCGTCAACAAAAACAACAACCACTCAGAAATAACGTTGTTTTTATACGGTAAGTGATTTTTATTGCGATGGAGATAGAACGGAATATCTTGAAAAACACCCTTTAGGACTCATACATATCGAACGATCGTCGGTGGTATTGCCATTAGAATTATTAGTGGGGTTGGTATAGGACACGAGGAGGCATTAGTAGTGGATTTTTTTGGAGAAATATTGCGTTCTTTTGTTATGATTATTGTTTTGAAAGACATGCAGATTTTTTTGCTACTTGAATTGCTCTTACTGAGTTCTGTTTTTCGTATACTTCGTAAAAATAAGGATTTATTTTGGAGCTACGATACTTTTGACTTATAAGAATGGATATGTCAAGTTGTAAGACACTCGTCATTGATATGATTATCTCATTCTGTTATCACCTGTCTTCTTCTTTAATATGGAGCCAATGTTAGTGCAAATGAGAGATATATTCGGCCCGATTCTGAAAATAACAATGTCTGGATCTTTAAGATCTTTATCCCAACACTTAATAGACGATGATAAAAATTAAAATGTCCAGAGCGGATTTTGTAATTCTACGGCTCAAATACACTGTATTAAAAGATGATACAAGAAAGATTGTTTCTTACAATCGTATTAATTTCTTCATCCACAGCGTCCAGATGAAATATCATGGCTAAACTTGTCATGACCGCGTTCGGCGTTACCGCGTATTCAAATCTTCCCATCTTGACATTTGACAGATAACAATTTACATCTTTCTCCCTCCCTCTATATCTATCTCATGTAGAAATTTACAGAAACAAACACCGACGTAAAACTATGTCTCGTTTATTTTTAATTTTTATTATCGTCTATTAAGTGTTGGGATAAAGATTTTGAAGATCCATCTGGATCAAATCTATCTATATCTGTCAAAAAATGTCAAAATGGGAAGATTTGAATACCCGGTAACGCCGAACGTGGTCATGACAAGTTTAGCCATGATATTTCATCTGGACGCTGTGGATGAAGAAATTAATACGTTTGTGAGAAACAATCTTTCTTATATCATTTTTTAATACAGTGTATTTGAGCCGTAGAATTACAAAATCCGCTCTGGACATTTTTAATTTTCATTATCGTCTATTAAGTGTTGGGATAAAGATCTTAAAGATCCAGACATTGTTATTTTCAGAATATGGATAATTATATAATGACGTTTCACAAAATTGATGAATGTATAAATATAATAATACAATAAATTAGTTCCATTTAATTACTAAGTTAATTTTTTAACACGATATATTTTCACAAAACTATGTTTGTTGGAGCTAAATATTTGTTAATAATTCTTGGAATGTTCTTATGGATTTTACTGCAATTGTGTTAACAACTGATTAATTTTGTATGGCTTACTATCAAAATGTTTATGAATTTATACTTACAATGTATAATAAATATAATAATTAAAACGATACCTTTTTATGTGTAAATATACTTTTTATTTATAACAGAGTTAATCCGCAATACTTACAGATAGATTCTTACCTAAATTATGAGTCAATGATTAATGCATAATGTGTCTATACATACGTATTATCTTTATGTGACTAGTGAAGTTTCCTGCGGTTAAAATAATGGAATAAAAAGTGAAATTAAAAAAAAAAAAAATCATATTAAAATTTACAGTACAAAAAATGCCGAAATGGAATAAAAGAAAATGAAATTGTTCAAGCAGCAATATCAATAGTTTAGGAGATAAGCGACTTCAAAGTGTGCATTTTTTCCGGTATTTCTTGCTCATTCTTGTTAAGCGTTCGACTGTCAAAAAAACTGTCAAAACTGTTAAGCGTTGGACCGTTAAAATTCACTTGCTTCAATACAAGATAAATAAAATTATGAAAACCTTGCAGAAATATTTTTTAAATATGATTATTATCAATTTATTTGATCTGTATTAAAGCAAATGAACTTTCAATATTCGATATAAGTTACATTTATGATTGTATGATTGTGTGTTACCAGGTGTTACTAAATCACTAGATTGTAAACATTAGACCAACAACATATATTGATTGCTGGAACCTGGATTCGAACCACGGATCTTTGTCTTACGCGGATAGCGTGTCACTAATTTAACTATCCCAGCTACTTAATAAGTCGTCAATATTTGATACTTATATGGTTCTCTTTTAAATATTCATTCACTTATTTTTATTATTCCATTTCTTATTCGGGAAGTAATGGCTAACGTACTAAGCTTTGCTTAATACTTCGGTTATCATTTATTTATTTCGGTTACTCATTTAATATTTGTTTAACTTTTCTATGTTTCACTTTGCTGACGGTCTCTACGTTACTGTTCTTAAAAATGTGAACAACTGCAAAAATTAAATTTTTATTTTATTATCTTAAACTATTCAATTTACTCTTTATTTTGGGACAGTATTAAAAAAAGCTTTTTTCCATCATATTTGCTTTTTTTGAACCGATAATTCTTATTTTTTGTTGTTTGAATATTGTTTGAACACACAGAGTGAATTGGATAAGATGGCTTAAGATAGTAAAACGACACTACGTAGGGACCATCGACATACAGAAATAATTGGATGAGATGACTGTTTTTGGAGCTGGCTTTTTAATAATTTTGGCGCTATGTTAGTTATAGTAGCGAAACTCATGACTAAAAACACTCAAGCTTGAGAAAATCACGCAATTGTGACCGCACTAGGAATCGAACTCGGAACCTTCGTTACGAGAAGCCAGCGTCATGCCCACTGAGCCGCCACTATCAATTCTTAGAATATCATGATATCATCTGACATTTTGACCAACCTGATACGTTGGGAGTCAAATATTAAATATTCGTTTTTGATATGTTGGGCGTCAGATATTAATAAAATATATATACCCCTGATAAAGAGAAAACAATTTTATTAAGATCTAATTAATAAAAACATTGTGGAGAAGAAAAACAATTGCTAACCTTATTATTATTTCTACCTAAACAGGCCTTAAGATCAATATGGATATTTTACGTATCGTTTTGACTTGAATGATAATAAAATTAATATTCTTTTAGATTATTTATTTCATTATTAAATGTATCTTGATAAAAAGGAGTTGCGTATATAAATCATGACGCAGGGCGATATATTCAAATAAAAAATATCATTGTTTCGCTGTATTATTTATATATCCAACAGGTGCCTGCACGAGACAAGTTATGGTCTGAAATGTCAAATAAAATAAAACCTTTACTGCTGTTATGCAAACATTTTGGAAAGGAATACAAATACATAATAATCATACGAGAAGGCTTCAACTGGTTTAGCAAGCCGTTGTTGCTTGGTCTTGCATATGTAATTATAACCCATTGCTACTATCACTTAATTCATCATCACCTTATTCAAAGAGTTCAAATATTAAGGCGATCGTCTAGCAGAATGAGTAAATTTAACCATTTTTTCTCATATCTTCTCTTGCGTTTTTTATCACATTTTTGTAAAGAAATATCTTATTTTAAAATTTATTCATCAGGTTACTTATATTTTAAATACGAATATCTTATTAAAATGTCACAAACTAAATTATATAATTGATTAATAAATTACCAAATGTTTCGATGTTTTAAAAATGAAGAAAATTGCTCCACTTTGTGGGCCTTTAATGACTGAATCGCCTGTTGAGATGTCTTTTTTATTCAATAATATTACAAAGTACACGATTATCTTAAATTTATCACAATTATAGAAAAATCTGTTAGTTTGTTTACTTGCAATTTATGTTTTAAAAAATACTTTTTTTAAAATTATTTTTATTTTTTGTGTATTTGCCTTAAATTAAAGTCAATATTTTCATTATGACACCGTCAGAAATATTAACATTTGACAGATGTCTTGACGCCTCTGGCGCCAAATGACAATCTTGTTATTTAAAAAATACGGCGGATTATCAAGCAATCTTTGCATTGCTTGGGATCCAGACTTAGGGTTGGGAGATCATATTTTTCTTAGGATACTAGAGTGCTACTGAGCAAAATTTGAAACGGATTGCATTAAAATATAATAAAAACCGTGTAAGCAAAACTTACTTGGCTTTTCGTTGAAGGTCAATAACGATCTGTTGACGGTCTGCTTGTAAAATAATAAAAATCTCTTAGGTTGTGGGTAGCCAGGGAAAGAGGAAGGGCGCTTCTGTTAAATGCAGGAATCTAAACAGTAAATATGCAAAATTGATCGTTCAAAGTGCGTACGATAATAGGCGAACATTTAATATTTTATTTGTGGAATTCATACCACGATACAGAAAACCACCAATCTAGGCCACACACACACCATGACAATAAATGCCACATAAGCAAATAGAGGCACGAGCAAGACACGCGCGGCCGACAGATCATTGCACCGTCAGCAATTCGGACGATTTCTTTACACTCACACAGCCGCACTCCAAGACTCCTTTGATCGTTAATTATATAAAAAGAGGCACACGCCCTAGGCAGGCATGTCAGTCATTCACGGATCTCTGGCGGGTGGCCGGAGGCTGTGGCCCTTAGAGTATCTATCATTGTTTGTATAATCATACTCAAGTATATTTTGTACTTGTTTTATCGAGATAATAAATCATAAAATATTCTACGTCTTTGGAGCATTGGAGCTGGTGACCCGAAAAAGTAACTGCTCCAAACCATCTCCAAACCACCCAAATATTTATATGGTGATTGGCAAAGACATATTCCCGTATTACATCTAAAAAAATATAATTTTAACATGCATAAAGATGCGCTTTATTGTTACAGCAGCAGGACTCCTTTGCCATTTTATGAATCACGAAACTTTCGGGTAGCGGAATATCGAAAATAGGGTACGAAGTGACTCCAGCCAAATTTGCTTTATAATGAATTATAATGGTTTTAAAATGTTCTATAATATTTTTAATTACTGCTCTTATACATACAATGCAAACAAGATTTAGCGTTGTCATTTTATAAGAAACCGCAGTATTTTGACGTCACGTCACTCACAAGCGTCCGGCTGACGAAAGGTGTACAAGCAGAATGACGTAATCGTATCGTATAGATTGTATAGAATATTCCCGATTTTCTATGGAAAAACATATTTTTCTTTACTTTCGACTGTCTTACAACATATAATCTTTTTCTTTTCTTTGGGTATTGTATTCTTTAGATATTAATGAGGATTACAAAGAATACCAGCTCATTACGATTATTATAAAATATAAAATATTAATAATTATTAAATAGTTTTAAAAACAAGAATTTTGGGATATGTTGTGAAACGAGAGTATTAAATACGATATTATGAATAAAAAACGATATTTTTCGATAGATTCTTTTGCCATACAACCACCGACATAATATTATATTGCTTATTAAAATTGAAAACTAATATATTTTATTATTTTTTTTGTTACGACATGTTGATTTATCTTCTATCACATTTTCTAAAATGAAAAATAATCACATAAATATTTCATTCAATTCATCATTATTTAACAACTGTGTGCGGAGCAAAAAAATTAGAATCATTAATTTTGGCGTCTATTTAATGCGTAATACGTCAAAAATTTCGGCAGTCAAAATACCATTATTGGATCCTCCTGGGAGATGGGAATCCATCACCCAAATGTAGTCAAATTTACCATCGTATGCGTATACAAAATGACCGTTTTAAGCGGAACCTGTTATTAGTATTACCGTGGCAAAGTAAAACCACACCA
>JADDOH010015110.1:0-64094 GCA_016648135.1 Agrypnia vestita
CAGTTATATATAGCCAAGCGGCGTTTCGATAGCATCATCATCATCACCATCACCAGCAGTGTCCCAGTTATATATTGTCAGGAGACGTTTCAATAGTACCATCATCATCATCTTCATTAGCGGTGTTCCAGTCATATATAGTCAGGAGGCGTTGCGATAGTATCATCACCATCATTAGCAGTGTCCCAGTTGTATATCGTCAGGAGACGTTTCAATAGTATCATCATCATCATCTTCATTAGCGGTGTTCCAGTCACATATCGTCAGGAGGTGTTTCAATAGTATTATCATCATCATCTTCATTAGCGGTGTTCCAGTCATATATAGTCAGGAGGCGTTCCGATAGTATCATCCCCATCATTAGCAGTGTCCCAGTTGTATATCGTCAGGAGACGTTTCAATAGTATCATCATCATCATCTTCATTAGCGGTGTTCCAGTCATATATAGTCAGGAGGCGTTCCGATAGTATCATCACCATCATTAGCAGTGTCCCAGTTGTATATCGTCAGAAGACGTTTCAATAGTATCATCATCATCATCTTCATTAGCGGTGTTCCAGTCACATATAGTCAGGAGGCGTTCTGATAGTATCATCATCATCACTAGCGGTGTTCCAGATATATATCGTCGGGAGGCGTTGCGATAGTATCATCATCATCGTCGTCATCACTAGCGGTGGTTCAGCTTTATATCGTCAGGAGGCGTTTCGATAGTATCATCAACATCATCATCATTAGCAGTGTCCCAGTTTTATCATCACCATCATTAGCAGCGTCCCAGTTGTATGTAGTCAGGAGGCGTTTCGATAGTATCATCATCAACATCATCGTTAGCAGCGTCCCAGTTGTATATATTCAGGAGGCGTTGCGATAGTATCTTCATCAACATCATCGTTAGCAGTGTCCCAGTTACATATAGTCAGGAGGTGTTTCAATAGTATCATCATCATCAACATCACTAGCAGTGTCCCAGTTATATATAGTCAGCGGGCGTTTCGATAGCATCATCATCATCATCATCATCATTAGCGGTGTTTCAGCTATATATCGTCAGGAGTCGTTACGATAGTATCATCACCATCATTAGCGGTGTTTCGGCTATATATAGTCAGGAGACGTTACGATAGTATCATCATCATCATCATCCTCACTAGCGGTGGTTCAGCTATATATCGTCAGGAGGCGTTTCGATAGCATCATCAACGTCATCATTAGCGGTGTCCCAGTTGTATATCGTCAGGAAACGTTACGATAGTATCATCATCATCATCATCATCATTCGCGGCGGTTCAGCTAAATGTCATCAGGTGACGTTTCGATAGTGACATCATCATCTTCATCAGTGATGGCAGGGTTCCAGTTACACATCAGTCGGAGATAATTAGGCAGATCCCATCATCATCGATGGCAGGATTCTAGCTGGACACCATTTGGAGAAAATACACCGACATCCCTGGCCAGGGGCTAGGCATATCCCTACTGTCCAGATCCACCTTTCCATCTACTAATACGAGGGGTCATGGCCTCTTGAAACCACATGGCAACCAACCATTACAAGTATTTATTTATGTATTGTATATGTATGTATATGTATGTATATTATATTTTATTAGTATGTATCTATTCGTACGTATTGTATGAGGGGGCTCTTCACGGGTGGCACAACACCCGTGCGGATGTCTTCCCTCGTCTGGAATGGATTGAACGTATTGATGCATATCAGATTATAATAACTACTACCTGGGAGGGTGGTTGCAGTCACTGTAGTGTCGCGAATGGCCAATGGGCTGCAGTTGCTCACAGGCGAGGGTTGGGGAGCCTAGGAAACTCCCCTTCCCCTCTCGCATATTTTTGGCTTGACAGGTGGCCCGGGACCATCTTTACAGTAGCTTCAGTATATATACCGTAGTTTAACTTAGTTTAACCTGGAGGAGTTGGAATTCGGGGGGCAAACTGGCTCTGAGCCCGGACGCCAGACACTGACGCGAGGGATGGTTCGGTACTTTGCACAGAAGAGGCCCAACATGAAAAGGCGCATCCAGGCTCAGGTCAACGTATCCGGAACTCGTGTCGGGAGAAGGAAGATGGGATCAGTTCTCCGAGGAGTCCTTTGGGTGTACGGGAGGTGCCGAATGTTAAAGCACACCACAGTTCCGATTACACATACCAGTTTACACATGTCCTTCTACAAAAAAGCCCCTTATCGTCGCATTAAAAAGACCTGCAACGTACCACTAGAATGAGACATAGTGCCAGATACAGGTAACGGAACTTAGGCCGGCTAGTAAATAAACGTAACAATGTAATAGATATAAAGATAATGCAGAGTAAATATAAAAGATCGTAAGGAATAAGCACAGCGAGATAACGGCGAGAGATAAAGTTATTAATCAGCGAGGGCGTCGAAGACTGAATCATCCACAGGAACGGCTACGAAGGACTCGAGGGCTTTCAGGGGATCTATGTACTCTATATGTGCATGCGCATGTGATAACGGCACGTCACTAACCTTTCCAGTGGATGGCGGTCGATCCCATACAGGTAGGACAATGGGGATCGAGCGGAGAGGGCATGGAAGCAGAGGATCGCGCACTCTGGAAGCGCAGCTACACCAGATGCAGTGGTTCCAGTCCGTAGGAATGATATGTAAATAATATAGGGCCACGGAACATAGTATGTTTAGCAATTGCACCGTAGGGCTTAATTGACGTGCTAGGTAGTTTTGTTTGCGTTTTCCATGAACATTCACGAACTTCATACCCCAGTATTTAATTTAAGAAAAGCTTGCGTTAGGGTTACCACTAAACCAATTCATCCCCTATAGTTCGAAACAAAAAATTACACAACGTGAACTGGGGAGGTCTTGAATAAAGCGAGGGTGTTTGGAAATACTACGTTAAAAGCCGTAGAGCCTTCACCCGACGTAGATAGATAGCTTGTTTGCCTCTAACAAGGCGTAAACTCAGTTAGGAGTAGGATCGAGCTGAAAGGCGAAGAAGAGGAGCCATCACAAGCAAAGGCAGCAATATCCAAAAAAAATTAATATAGTGATCGTGGATTACTAATTTATAATGTACTGAATTAGAGATTTAATAGGAAACATGATTTTGTAAGGGACAGATACCTTAAATCTAGAAATCGGTACATTTCAAAATATTTATTCTCGGTGACTGCATTCAAAACATTTTTTTAAATTTTTTGGATTTTGCTGCCTTTGCTTTTATACGCCACATTTGATCTGCCGTAATCTCATTATAACAACGACGTAATAATTAGTAAGATATTAAAAAGATGAACGTACGCGTAAAGTTTCTATGAGAAATGTCAAGACATCTGTCAAACGTGAAAATTGACGAAGTGACAATGTTATACAATAGCGATCGAGACAAAATTGTAACCTTATATTGCTATCTTCAGAGTAGCTCCGGATGTTTGACCAACAACTAGGTGCGGAATGGCAAATCTCTCGAACGCTGTATCCAATGAATCTCACGTGAGCATAATTGCTATCTCATAAATCATATCGAGTAGAAAATCTCATAAAATTAAATATATTGTCACGGAATCGTGTCTGTGTGAGGCAAACACAACTCGAAAAAACAATTAAAACATTTATTTATTATACAAAGTCACTGGCTACGAATTTAATCGGAGCACCATTCTTAAATTCACATTTATTGTTTCTAGAATATCTCACAAAGGTCCGCACTAATTAACATCAAGTCGCACTAAGTGGTCGCACTTATTTCCAAAGGCCTGTTAATTACTCCTCTTAATTACTGTCGCAGAAATAACTCACGCACGCGTTCTTCCTTGCTGTTATTCAAATAATGTTGATTCCGCGAATGTTCTAGAAAGTTCGACTAGTTTCTCCATATTTCTAATGTTTTACGTTTTTTTCGAGATAATCGTAGATGATTCTAGATTCATACGTACAAGAGACTTCAATAATGCGTTGAGGTACACAGAATTACAAGAACATTAGTTCAAAATTATTCTGCTGTGATTATATTTCTCTCCGCGTGTGATACGTAAGGTGTTATTGTTTTTGTAGGCTTATAGTGTCGCTGTATCTTAGATTTAGGGCAAATTGTTCCAGATGAACGTATCTTTTACCTAAAAAGGATTTATTAAATTGGTGCGAGGAAGCTTTGGAAGAGTGAGAAATGTGATGTTTTGGGGCGGGTCTTCTCAGATGAAATTGTAGATTTTAAAGGGTTTTGTATGCTTACATACTATTAGTACTATGCATATTTTTAAATCTTTTTTCATTTGATAATAATACTGGGGAGGGAGGTATCAATTTAAAAAATCCATTTCGACGAATTTTATTATACACTTTAAATTTTTCTTCATCAAGTACAATTTTTATTCATATAGAATAAAATATATAGTATTTTATATTGATAATTATCCTAAGAATTTTATTAAAATGTTACAATTTACTTAACTCTTCAGTTAATTATTACTAATATTTTATCAGTATGCATTATTTTGAAAAAAATTGCAATTTGCACCCAAAATATTATGAAATAGATAGTATTTTTACTCCCTTTCTTTTAACTCGTAGCGTCTGCTTGTCGGCTTGTCGGCTTGTCTGCTTATCGCTTGTCTGCCGAAAAACTTTGGATAAATTTTTAACTCCTTCCCCGTGATTTAATCGAGCTGAAACTTTGCAGACAGACTCCTGGCGACGATAAAAATCCTAATAAATTTTTGGTTTAAAAAAAATTAATTATATATAGTATAATTTTGGATTTTTCCGAATTTTAACGGTTTTTTCAAATTGGAAACCATACAAATGAGAAAGGAGCCAGACGCGTGGAGAAGGCGCGAAACCTGTTTCAACTAGTCTGACTCGAGCCATGGGTCCGATCAGATGGTTTCGCCGACGCCGTGCCCCATTATACCAATTATTACGTTTTCAATATTCTATATGTTTTAAGGATAATTACATACATGGAATAGATTTTCCACGTGAACTTAAAGCAAGAGGAATATGTTGATAGAATATCAAATCGGATACAATACAAATGAGAAAGGGAGTATAATAGAAACTTGGTTTTTATGGGTTAGTTTTTTAACACAGAATTCAAAGGTTTAATAATTTCTTCATCATGTATATACGTTCACATAAATATTAGTGTATGTGGGTAAGTGATAATATATTCAAAACAACCTTTTTAGTCTACGATGTAGAAAACATACAAACTAATTTATTATCATTAACATATAAACTGTCGATGGTTGTTCTTGAGATTAAGAAAAAGAACGGTGAATAATTATGCATCAACAAAAGGGAGGTTGGAGACATGGCAGAATAGCCCTAAAAACTCTGCACAGAATATTCTGCCTTCTGAAGAACTGCCGTGAAAACATGAACAATGTTTAGATCCCCTTGTTCCGGTAAAGAGATATTTTGCATCCGCTGTAGTTTACGTGAATAAAGATGTGAACACAGCAGCCGGACGCGCCCTCGCGAGCAAACTGCGAACTAGTGCACAAATACATCGCTTTATTTACTGTTGAAGTTTAATGCCTAACGAACAAAATTTTGGCGGAAAAATATTTTTAAAACACTGGTATGCTCCGTACCACTTTTCCGGGCATTGTTCATTATTTTAACTAGTAAACAATTCGAATATACTTCAATGTCTTTATTAGTATATTCTAAGAATCGGCATGTTCTAGGAATATCATTAAGAATATTTCTTCACACTCAACTCAAAAAATAAAGAAGTCTCATTTACTAGCGGCGACATATGAATACTGTTTCATTAAAATGACAAATTTTCAAACATAAATGGCGATAGCGTAGTTGTATCAAAAATGTAAATGAAGTACATAAATAACGTATACATACATATATACAACTTTTCAAATTTGATACATGTGTGGTTAATCTTGGGTGGAATCGGTGAACGTTACACTGAGTAAAATACCACTTAAGGCATCCTTAAGATAAGTCACAAGTCTTGTAAATGTCCGATAAAAACATCCACGCATACTTTCCCATATAAATGACTTCGTTTCTAGAAGACATGTATAATTTACCTTAATTAAATTTTAATGCTGCGATCTACAATTATTACAATCATATTTGTATCATTGTTCTAGCTGTAACCCGTCAAAAATGACGAAACATTGGATCGCGTCTTTGCTTAGCCCTAGTACATATTTATAGCATATTGGCGGTCTACGGAGAGGCGGCCGCAGCCACATGCGTTAATCGGCCGGCTCAGGTTTGGTGACCCGGGGTTCAAGCCCCACCTCCGGTTATTTTTTAGCCGTGAATTCAAACGAAATAACGGACGTTACACGAAGTTACGGGGACAGACAAACAGACAAACATTGATTATTCCCGGATTTATTTATATATTTTTTAATGTATGCACAATTTTTACAAATGCTTAAGAAACTAGATTTATTCTACCAATGCAATATATTAGCTTGTTGGTGTAGCGGTCACAATGTTTGCCTAGTGACCTGATGGTCGGTGGTTCGAGCCTCACTCCAGGACACAAGCGAGTTAATCCTATTTTCATACCCCAAGCATTTAGTGTGAAAATAGTAAAAATATTGATGCGATGCGTATTACGTATTCGCATCTCTATTTTTTTAATGTACCTACTCAGTACACCGAATACAATGAGATTGTATATTTGGGTAAATTATTGAATTTTATGCAATCGTTTGCCTAGCCCATCAATAAGGGTATTTAGTTTATACCTATTGCGATGGGTAAAGTGAATTAGCGTTACGTGTTCCATTAAGCTACCCTTAACACAATATATTGAGCATTCTTCACCGCGCACGTGCCATGAAAATAGAAACCGTGCTACCACCCTGAATATTAATGAATCCATTGCCATTTCTCCAGTTAACATTGATAAATGTTAACGAATTAAAACTATCCTTCCCTTTTGAATAACTTTAAGTATTCCTTCCTTAAATCAATCAAAATTATAAGTGATCTAAATTATGCTATATCTAAGCTATGCAACGCCATATTTAACAGAACCCAGAACAATTACAATAAATTTAACTAAAAACAAATGAACTAACGACGAAATGAAACATTAAACATTTTTACTTTTACATGCAGGAAGACACTGGACACGAACATAACTAAAACACTACTCTGCAATTCGCATTTATTTAATTCGCTAGAATATTTCTCGAGAATATTCCACTTGTCTTTGGTATACTGATGCATCTCTGATTTTCACTATAAAATTCCGCACGTAGGTACCCCACTCTCGCCATTAGTGTTTAGTATCGCCCGCTGTCAATTCACTTTCTTCTGTGGATTCGCATCGAGGTAATTTAATTTCTCGAATAGTCTTGTATAATCTCGTGTGTTCTATCGATTTCTATTTGTTTCCAAATTATTTCAGATGTATGTAGGCATACCATTTACGAAGGCATCCATACAAAACTAAGCCACGTATTGAAATTTTGAAATTTCACTACAAAAATTGTTAAAATGAAATAAAACTTTTTTGGCCTAAGTTTATGCTGGATAATATCAGTTTTTGTCAGGATTGTGCCACACAAGCCGGAATACAATGGAGTAACCACTCGTATATCACAAATTTCTTGGACGCGTAATTTCTCTTTTTGGAGACATCCATTGGCCGCCCAGATTACGCGATCTAATTAAAGCCTCAAAACATATTTTTAAGAGTTGTGTAAAAGATAATGTCCATGCAAATAATCCAATCACTTAAAAAGAATATCCAAGCAGTTATTGGTGAAATAGTGTCTCAATTATATAACAATGCGAAAAATTCATGAAAATGGTTGTTTGAACGCAGATTGTTGGATGGATAAGTTATGGGGAAATGGATTTGATCCAGATTAATGGAACGATCAAGGGGCAATGAAACCTCACCTTGTTTCCCTGTGGATCCAGGGAGATGGACCGGTTCCTCCCTTATCAGAAGGGCGCTACGTCTCACTGTGTTCTCTTGCTTCACTTTGTTCCTTATCTGAGGGATTCACATGGTCACGTACATCAAAGATCCTCACAGGTCAGCACAGTCAAGCAGTTGAAATTTGAATATTCCAATATCAAGCAATATTGTGTCAAAGTCATAGAAACAAGATTTTAGTAGAGCGTGAACTATGGAAAGGTGTAGGAAAAGGTGAATGTGTTCAATAATATCTGGTCCTGCTAATAAGGATCGAGCGGATGTCGCTGATGCTAAATAGTTTTTTTACTTTTGCATATGTTTCCGCCAAAAACATTCAAGCAAATGAGTGTATACAATAAGCCAAATAACACAATACCTTTACTTTCGTGCAATTTATATAAAGGACTGGAATGAAAATAAAAATTATTGAAAAATAATTATTTTAAATTTTAAATTTAATGATAATTTTAAATTTATTTTCATGTTAAGTAGGTACGTTATTATTATTCATTTTCCATATATAACTTTTTTAATATTTTGTTTGTCTATACTTCGATTTTTGAATTTGATTTTGTTGGTTTTTAACATGTTGATATTTTCAATACAAAAGTGGTGAAAACTAAGTTTATTTTAATTGATTATATTAATGGAAAATGGATCAGAAAAAGAGACATAAAATAACTTGTCTTATATCAGGCATATTAAACACGCTGTCCGTCATTCAAAATGGCTGCTACCCAGTGAGACAAAAAAACAAAAACTTATTTATTTATTTATCTATCTCATTTCTATAAATCTCATTTTAAAAGTTGCCAAGCTCTGTAACAACCTGAATTTAAATTTGCTCATGAACTTAAGTTTTTAAAACGATAGATCGTAAAAATCAATTGATAGAAAATTTTCCGATCACAAAAATTGTGCATTGATATTATTGACGGTTACTCAATACGAAATAAAATCCATTGAAACATATTGTTTGTGTATTCAATTTTTTTAAAACATTAAAATTCTTTAAAAGTACAAATTTATCGAAGATTAATGAGACCATAATAGTTCATTAACAATAGACTCTTGCAATTTATATACTTATAAGGAAACGGTATATTCTTATAATATTTTATATTATACTACGTAGGTACTGCATGATTCGACAGTAATTTCTGAGAGCAAATGAAAATTGTGCAAACAGAATTTATATTGTAATTGTATTCAAAATGAGTGAAACAAAACAACTGATGTCAAAACACCTGCTACAATGTTGTTGGCAGATTAAAAAAAACTGACTTAGGTGCATATTTAGAGACACTTATAGCTGCGTAGAAATGCTTTAGATAACAAATAAAACTTAAATTTACATTAATTTTTCTAGAAATCGACCTATTATTACATAAATCTCTCTTTTTTTACACTTTTTTCGATCTCATTTTCATTGACTGGTTCGGCGTCCACACAGAAAGAGAAAAAATATAAAACTGCGTATTTTTATCTACAGGCAAAACGTAGGATATTTAATGAACCACTTGGTAAATGGTCCTTGATGTGGATTAGAACATGGAACCAATTATATCAAAGAAAATATTTTGACAAAAACAGTGTACCTACCTAACTAACCAGGACCAAACATAAACATTATCTAGTCCAATATTTTTATGTAAGTATGTTCTAAGAGAGCAGTGACTGGATTTTGTCCCCAGAGCGAAGATGAATTATAGAAGTCTCATAAAGACGAAGCTATGTATATGAAAAACATGTGTGGAAGTTTATTTATACGATGGCCCAGGGCTTACAACCTATATGAGCTGACTTAAGTTTACGTTCATTAGAAAAGAATACAGATGTGTCGAGCACAATCTCATCAAGTAAACGAAAGGATTTTAGATTTGGAACGTATATAGAACTTATAAATACTGATAATGTGTGGATGTTCATACGATGGAATTGGTGAACGTTGCATTGTGTAAAGTAATTAATTAAATCAGCTCACACAGGTTGTAAGCCCTGGGCCATCGTATAAAAAAACTTCCATACACGTTTTTCATATTCATAGCTTCGTGTCTATGAGACTTTCATAATATATCTTAATTAATTATCCAGAATTTCCCAAATTATGGGTCGCGACCCACTGGTGAGTCGCAAGTGGGTCGCAGTCACACCACCGCGCAACACGTCTAGCCCGGGTCGTGTCATGTCATGTTTAGTATTGAAAACGAAGAACAACCAGATATCGGTGTAGTGTCTGTAATTTCCACTCATTTAACAGAGTTGAAAAATAACTTTTACGCCTACTTCGAAGAAGAGATGAAAAAGTTCGACGGGATGAACTGGATTTGTAATCCATTTCAAGATAACATATCAAGTGAAATGTCAACAAAACCAAGTGAAGAGCTTATTTATTTATCAGAAGATACGTCTCTGAAATATACTTTTAATCGCAAGGAATTAGCAAAATTCTGGCTTTAAGAAGCTGACACTTATCCCTGCTTGTCTGACGAAGCCATGAAAGTTCTCCCCTTCACTAGTTTATACTTGTGAAATTAAAAGTGACTAAAATTGAAGTGAACGCTAAAGCCGTTATGACAAAAAATATACATCAATTGTATCCTTCCATTAAAATATCACGTTTTAATATTTTTCGTAATTGAAAATTTTGATTTTAGGTATTTGGACTATTTTCTTTTTTCTTGATTGAACAGTCCTTCGTATAGTTACAATATGTATTGGGAACATGCGAGGCAGGAAATTTTTTTTGGTGGATCATGGTCCTGTAAACTTTGGGAACCACCATCTAGACCGTTAAACTCACTCACTTTTAATCCCAAATCGGTTTAAAACTTGAAGATTTATTTGAAGATTGACACTGATAAAAAAGGATTGCGTACGGTTTTTTTAATGTTGTGAATGAATTATAATTAAGACAAAATACATATTACATAACTTTCAGTCAGCTCTTTATCCGTGGCTTTACTTACCCGATGTAACATTTAAATGCCAGAATAAAAGAAAGACTCCTGGAATTAGGTACTGCTATTTTCCTCGTCTCTCAGGAATGGTTTTCTTCACTCTTCGAGAAAGCTGGAATCGGTAAGGTCCACCATGATTATATTACTTCATTCTTAATTGTTCTTTATTTGTACTTTTGTTACAGATATTGCCACGAGGCTAGAAACTAACGAAGCTAAAAACAGAACAACTTATCTCAGTCACGATGAAATGAAAGTATTTTTATTATTTTACGTGTATGCACATGAAGATAACGACATCACACCACATGTACTGGAGACATTAATATTAGGTCCTTATATATGAAATTGGCGTTTTGCCGTACTGGCAAATTTGATCTCAAATATCTTCTCTTTGGTCAGGAATTCCAAATCCAAATTTATACAGCTATTTACTAATGTATTTGTGTTTTGAAAATTATAATTCATTTGTTTTTTCCTCAATTGTTTTTTTCTTTGCGTCACTCAGTTTACAAAATGAAAAACTTGAAATATCGCGTTATTTACGAGTACGAGTTCCACCGTGGCACCAGTGCTGCAGAAACGGCTCGAAGGATTAATGATGTGTATGGCGACGGTGCCGCAAAAGAAAACACAGTGCGTTTTTGGTTCCAACGTTTTCGTTCTGGAAATTTCGACCTGCAGAACAAGCCCCGTGGACGGCCGGAGACCAAAGTTGATAATGAAGAATTGAAGGCTATTGTGGAAGCGGATCCATCGCAAACCACATCCGAGTTAGCTGCAGGCTGCGGTGTTAGTGATAAAACTGTTTTAATCCACTTGAAGCAAATTGGTAAGGTGAAGAAGCTTGAAAGGTGGGTACCTCACGAATTGAGTGAAGCAAATCAACAAACGCGCGTTGACTGCTGCGTTGCATTCCTCAACGGCACAATAATGAAGGGATTTTAAATCGAATCATTACCTGTGATGAAAAGTGGATCCTGTACCATAATCGGAAACGCTCATCGCAATGGCTGAACCCTGCCGAACCAGCCAAACCATGCCCCAAGCGAAAATTGACTCCAAAAAAGTTACTTGTGAGCGTTTGGTGGACTAGTGCTGGTGTCGTTCACTACAGCTTTCTTAAATCTGGCCAGACGATTACGGCAGATGTCTATTGTCAGCAACTGCAAACCATGATGGAAAAGCTAGCTGCTAAACAACCGAGGCTGGTTAATCGCTCTAGGCCACTGCTGCTTCATGATAACGCTAGACCACACACTGCACAACAGACGGCTACCAAATTAGAGGAGCTTCAATTGGAATGTCTAAGACATCCACCGTACTCTCCGGACCTTGCCCCAACAGATTACCATTTTTTTCGAAATTTGGATAACTTCTTGCAAAGGAAAAAATTCAACTCCGATGGGGCAGTCCAAACCGCCTTCAAAGATTTTATTGATTCCCGTCCGAATGGTTTTTTTAGTAAAGGGATCGATGAACTACCCGTGAGATGGCAAAAGTGCATAGATAGCAATGGTACATACTTTGATTAAATAAATATATTATAATAAAAAAAATCGGCTTTATGTTCCTCCCATACTAAACGCCAATTTCATATGTAAGGACCTAATATTAAGTTTTTGTATGGAAGACTATTTTAAAAACTATGGCTATTTAAAAAAAATATTCTTTATGTTATACCTTTCAGATTTTTAATCTTTGAGGTGGAACATTTCTTAAAGCGAAGAGACACAATTTTCCGCGTGAATAATTACAATGCCCGATCTGCTGAAGAATTATGAAGCGTTATCTAAAGTCAAAAGTCATTTCTCCTATTTTGAATGGCACTGACGGCAAGTTATAAATTAAATTACAGATTCTCAAGCCTCAACCGATCGCTCTCGAGATAGAACATCAAGTCATTGGTTATATTAAACTGGCCGTTTACATTTATTCTGCAAAATAAATTCATAACGATTAAGTTAATTTATATTTAATATTAAGATATAACGTATTAAACTAAGACTACTTACTTTTAAATATATCGCAACCCTAGTGCAAGACTTTCTCCTTTCCGAAAAAACGTTTTTCTGTGAAGAATTTCATATTTATTACATCGTTGATTCTACTATATACAATAAGGTCACCTTTGTGTGGCTTTTAATTATTATTTTACATAGTAAAATAATTAATTTGCATTTAATGCATTTTTATTTAAATTGTGTGCAAGTATACGCATTCTTAAATGTAATAGTTTTGTTGTAAAATATATGAATATAATATCTTTTGTCATATTGATGTGCAAAAGTATCACTTTTAATGCTGACCGTACTATTTGAATTACGAGAACAAGAAAGTCATTCAAAAAATGCAAAATGAATTTGTGGTGATATTATTTATATAATTACTAATAATATATTTTTTTTAATGAAATTGTTTTTTAATTAGAAATTTCGGAAATAAGAAAGTGTTAATAATAAATTGAATATTATAAAAACTATGTCCTTTTTACAAATAACTATCTTTTTTTTTAAAAGAGCACAATGATTTTGTGGTGACGTTATTAATGCAATTAATAAAAAAATATAATTAATAAAATAATGAATTAAAATAAATTAATATACCTAATAATATAATATACCTAAGTTTTATAAATGGTGAAAACAAAGTATATTTTTATTTAATATAGTTATATTTTAAATTTGTTTTTATGTAAGTACTTAATTATTTATTAATTTCCCATATACTATTTTTACTGTCTGTACTTCGATTTTATGTTTTTAATGTATTAGTATAGATTGTATCCTGACGAAAAAGATCATTGACCCTGAAACGTGCCGATATTTTCGATAGGTATATGAGAGGTAAAAACAAAGTATATTTTTATTAAAAATACTTTACCTACCGTCCATTATCTCTTGTCTTGAAACCGGTGTGTAGTATGTTTTCGATTTTATGGTGATTTACATAATACAAGATTATTTAAACACCTTGGAATTTCAAACTCCTGGATATATTGATGTTGATTATGTCAGCTGCACACCTTTACGGTCCATAGAGCCGGCCGCGCATGCACGATCATAACAGATTGCGTTAGTTCAACCAGCCAGTTTACGGTTGAACAGGCTTTTGGGCTTTTGCTGCAGGCGCTAGGGGTTGCTAGCACGTTTAGCATGTTTGTGATGCACTCCAGAATGCGCAATATGCACAAGTGTTGTTTCATCAATTCTGATCTTTGCTCTCAACATTTGGGAACACTCAATACGTCGACAATAGATATCGAATTCATACGCCAGAAATCTTCATGACATCTTAATTATATTATTTATTTCATCTAAACTAACAGCCGTTACGTGAGCATACTGGAAAAAGTGATCAAGCCAAATGTATTTCTTTAAAGCAAATTAAGTTTTTGTTTTGGATATATAGAAATGTTATTTATATCTTCATTATAGATAAATTTAAACGCAAATAACATAACATCTGGACTATTTTTGGAGAATAGTGATTTTACGGTTACATTTTTACCTAAATTTCATTGACTTGGTAATGAGTACAGTAGATTTTTAGATATATATCACGAAATTTTGATAAAATTCAAGAGAAAACAGATGACTTTCAGGTGTCCATAGGTTTATGGTATGTATTTTCTTTTCTCATTAAATCTTGCTGAAGGACGTTATATTTATTGAAATATTATTTGCTATTTTCTTTAGATGTATATACTATTTTCTAATCGCAAACGTGTCATAAATAAGGATTGTTTTGTGGTAACGTATATTTTATTTTCTTATTAAAAATTATATAAAAATTTAAAAAGAAATTTCTTCTGGCTAAATAATGCACTCATAATTTTTGTATTATTTATATTTTTAATAAGCATATGCTTATGAAATGCATAAGTCCTATCATGACTTACGGTATCGAAGCAAGAGCGGACACGGCGAGGACTAAACACCTTCTCAGAACTACCGAGACATTGCGAGCAAGACCCTCAGAGACAGAGTACCCTATGCGGAAATTCGCAGAACCTGCAACATAGAAGATATTGTACGATAGAGCAGGAAGAGAAGGCATTTCTGGAGGGACCTTTTCGACAGAATGGACCAGACAAGACTTCCCAGAGCTGTGATGCGTGAGATTCCTGAGGGGCGTCGACCGCCAAGGAGACCACCAAAGAGATGAAGAGAGAGTTGGATGTCCTCATCACTAGACCAAGACTGTCAGACCAAGGATCTAATCAAAGAAGAAGAAGAATGAGATATTTTCTGTAAGATTCTATTCAGAATTCATTAAAGAATTTAGTTATCAAAATATTTATTTTTGTTTAATGTTACTTTGAATTAAATAAATAAACTTACATCACACTCTCGAAATATTGAGAAATATTCTTGTACGTTTTGAAATAATCCATAATTACACTGATTATCCTACATACCTATAGATTTTTTAAACAATTTTTTAGCTTATTTGCATATGTTTGACATATACTAGGAAAAATCTAAGCAGCGTGTTGTCAGCACTTTAAAACAAGCTTTATTTAAATATTTATACGTATATACATAACTATTACTAGAATTTATACAATATAGAACGTAATCAAACTTATATTTTGTAATATTCCTATCATAATTGTTTTCACATTATTTAGATTTTAATGTATCATAATTTTCTCTCAGATAAATATTTCATTTCGTTTTTCTTTTAAAATATATGAATACGTAAAATTCATTCTTCAATGTTCTGACATTGTATTTAAAAAAATTGTATATGGAAAAATAAGTGACTTATGGGCATTACATAGTTGGAACGTGTAAATGAATGTTAGATAATTTATAGTGATTTATTTTTTTATCTAATTAAAAATTTACTTTATTTTAGACCACTAATATTTCAAATAAAATTATTATCTTTTGTCTCATAGAATCTTATTCTAGTCCTAGAATGGGTTTTAAACACTATCCAAATAAATATAAAGGTTCATTATTCCGTATAGAAGTACTTTATTTGAGTTTATTAGTTATGAGATTACTGAAAAAGGTACAATTTGAAACCTTTTCAAAGAAATTAACCATTACAATTTTAAGTGCCTCATTTGTCAGTCAGAGAATTTGAATATTTGATTATCATCTGCATAATCTAGCGATTTAAAATCTTAGGATGAATTATGGAATAAAACGAAAATAATCAGACTTAAGAAGATATCCCGAGGGACTCCAAGTTCTATCAGCGAATGCGAACCAAGATCTGTTTGAATGGCTGATTTCAATCTTAACAATAACGACAAAAAGCTTATGTATATAAGGCTCCTCGAAAATATGTTAAGTTATGAGCAAGAGCCCACGGTGAGAACATCAAAGCATTTTTACATTACTTTGAAAAAAAAACACGAAATAAAATGTACATCTCATAATATTCTTAACACAATTATTATCATACTAGCTGCAATCCGTAAAAAATGTCGGAAAATTGGTTTGCGTCTTTACCAAGCCCTAGTATATATTTATAGCAGCTTTTTGGCGTTCCACGAAGAGGCGGTCGTGGCAATACGCGTGAAATGGCCGATTCGGGTTTGGTGGCCCGGGCTTCAGGCCCCATGTCCGGCCGTTTTTTTAGCCGCGAATTCGAACGAAATTACGGACGTTACGGGAACAAACAGACGAGCGGATGGACAGACAATGAAATTATTATGTTTCATTATTCAGATATTATTGTATCATAATATTCTATTACATAAATATTTTCTTTGATATTATTTCTGAAATATATATTTGCGTAAAAGTCGTGCATCACTGAAATCACAGCAATCGCCTCGTTAAGAGTGAGTTTCGATAATTTCATACAATCATTTGTTTTCAGATGGTTTTGTATTCAATATGGTTTACAGTGAGAAATAATGTATATAGCGAAAAATAACCACAATGTGTAAGTGTAACAGTTATGGGGCCCGGTGAAGAAGTGGTGGGTTGAGCGGATCGCCCAGTGAATCGACCGACAGGCCGGAGTACCGCGTTTTCGAGGCACGCTGCGGTGCAAGTTTGGCTTTGTATTGACAAATGTAACTACGTGTCCAAGAAAATTCACAAACACGACAAACATGAAAACATTTTTACATTTTCTGTCTCAAAAGTACAATCCTAATGTGAATGGGCTTTTAAATGTTTGTAGCTTGTTTCGTGATTGCCAAATGATTGCTTGATTGAGATACCGCGTAAAAAATAATCTCACGTTTTCTGTTAATGTAATAAGTAATTAAAATTTTGGATAATAACTTGAAAAAAATTGACTCAGCAGAAAAGGTACACATACACATGCTTATTACTGGCATGCTCATTAGATGCTCAAAACTAGCATGCCCTAAAAACTGTACACACTTGCTCATTATTAGCATGCTCATAAATAAGCATTCTCAAAGCTAACAATCAAACACACTTGCTTATTAGTAGCATGATCTTGTCATAGAATAGAGAGGAACTAGTTCAAAATTGTTCAAAATTGAAACTTTGCAAACTGAAATATAAAATTCAAGTGAACCAATAAATCAAAATATTTTTGATTTTAGTTTTTATAATTTTTATTATAAGATTTGAATCATTCATGTCTTTTAATAAAGTTTCATAAACATTATTTCTTGCTATATTATTTTTACATTGCGGTGACAGATTATTCCACAAAATTCATGATTCCTATAATAAGTCACGAAAAGTAATGTTTTATCATCTCCCCAACGCGCCATATTTGTTTCATCTGTCGCGGACTGAGAAGATCGCATTGATAATCGATACTAGTCGCTAGCCGCGAATGACATAAGCATGCTCATAATAAGCAAGCCTGTTCATACATGCTCAAAAGATACCCCTTCTCATGGTAAATGACATTAGCATGCTCATAAATAACCCGGCGCTTGATTTTTGAGCATGCCACTAATGAGCATGCTTATTACTAGCAATGTGCGTATACACATGCCACTAATAAGCGCGGGCTAAAGAAGGTCAATACTGCGCATGCTCACGTGCCACTAATGAGCATGTGTATCAGTACTTTAATCTATCTCGATTTACGTATGTATGTGCTGGCCGGGGAGACGGCACAGGAGGACGCGCGTCATTCCATGTTTATGGGCTGGCTTGTGAAGACGCACGGTTGAGAGAGAAACCAATTGCCATATTTATAATGTATAATAATAATATATGTTTCATTGGCAATGCCGGATCCTCACATCAAGAAGTACAAACTTCACACATATTTTATTTTTAAATCTAGTAATAGTAAGTAAAATTATTCCTCTCGTAAACGGCAATGTAACAAAGAAAGAAGAAAGAATATTTGATTACATTTATTAATGTTATATTATATCTTCATTTGTTGGAAAACGTTTTTATTTTATTTTTAGGTAGAGGTTGGTACAAGGCCTCATGACTCGGCAGTCCATGACCGCTGTCAGTAGGGTAAGACCGGGATAGATGCCCCAGTTTTCGAAAGAGCCTCATTATTTTAATAGCAAATATATTGGCATAGATTAAACCTATAATATAGTTAGTTTAATCATTAATGTAGCTTTAGAATATGTATTTGTTTACCTAACTATTACTGGTTTTGCAGAAATTACGTTTTTGCGAGACTATTTTTTTGGGGATAGATGCCCATCTATATGGATAGATGCCCCACTATGAAATTGATTGGAAGGATAGATGCCCTTTTGACTAATCCACAAGAATATGTAATCACAATGTAAGATTTATTTATAATCCTCAGATATGGGTAATATGACACGCATAATCATAATTATATATGTGCATCAAATTCACATCTCTAACGTTACTGAATTGTCTACTTTTGCGCCTTTCTTTGCAACAACTTTTACAGGTTTATTTTTAAGCTGAATTCCTGATTCGTACATATTATAAATCCTTTCAGGCTTATCCAAGAGGTCATTATCGGTCAGGACTTTGGTCAGAAGTTCATGAAAATTATTCACTTCTTCTCTGCTAAGACCTTTAGTCCTGGCGACAGATAAACCATCTGCTTGCCTGATAGACAACTTTGGATGCTTGCTCATTAAAACTTTTGAACCATTCGTCTCCAGCCATTTGGTTTTCTTTATCAAAATTCACATATTATATTTATTAGTTAGTACCAAAATAGTCATGACGTAATACACTTTAAAAATACTTTGACAGGGCTCTTATGGTGTAGAGTGATAGAAGCCCCTAAGGGCATCTATCCTTTTAAAACTCGGGGCGACTATCCTTTACGTTAGGGATAGATGCCCCTTTATATTTTAAGTAAAATAAATTAAAGAAAATAGTGATTGACTTCTAAATGTGTTCTCAATGAACCAATGTATTAACACATTTAAAATAAATTATAATCAATTACTACTTATAAAGATATGGAGCAGTGAATACTAACGTTTAAAACTTTGAAGCGTCCGTCACGTCCACTGCGAATGTATTTCAGACCCACAAGCGAGAAACGTCCACCCTGCACAACAGCTTGCGTGTCGCTGAGGTGGGGGGCGTATGTGGCGCGTATTTAAACAACAAATTTACTGTTTTTTTTTTTTTGCTAGTTGGTGTTTTTAGAAACGAGGCATCTATCCCAGTGCGGCATCTATCCCGGTCTTACCCTATAGAGAGCCATCCATCCCTTGACATCGCATTGACAGCTGTGGTCTAGTCGTATATCTCTTGCAGATCCTACTTGAGGTATCCGTCCACCTACGTTCAGAATACCCACTGGTCTTGGTCCTGTTAGCTGTCAGAGCTCTGTACATATTACTCATCTGGGACTCATCAATTGGATTGACGGGAAAATTTTGTCGTAGCTTGACATATGCAGATTTATGCAAGTATAAATAGACATAAACTATGGAGAGGTATGTATTTGGTGGGTCTTATTTGTATTTTGTCTATATGTGGGGTATAAAACAAAGGCAACAATATAAAAAAATTAAATGCAGTCATCCAGGATTACTAATTTATAATGCACTGAATTCGAGATTTTATAGGTTACATATCATTTGATCGATTCGAAAATTTGGAAACTTATTCTTTAGGACCCGGCGGGTAACACAGGCGGCATTTCCTTCCTACCCTTTTAACCCTTACCCTCCCTCTTATATATTTCCAGTGCAAATCTGTACCGTTCAACCAATCGGACCCAAAATTTGCAAAATTATTCTTCAGGAGGCAGATAACGAAGGCAATTTTTCTCTCTCCCCTTTACCCCACCCCCTCCCCTGTTATATTTTCTTTACAAATCTACACGGTATGACCGATCTGACCCAGATTTTGCATACTTATTCTTCAAAACCCGGCGGGTAATAAAGACAACTTTCCCCCCTCCATTCTTACCCCACCCCCATACCTGATATATTTTTTGTACAAATCTATAACCTTTGCCAATCTGATCCAAATTTTGCATTCTTATTCTTTAGGTCACGAGGGAATACACAGGTCGAAATTCCTTCCCGAACATCCCGTCCATCCCAGTCTAGATTAACTGGATCCTTTTTTTTATTAGAGACTGCGAAACAATGAAACTTTTGTGTCCCCCATAAACTTGTTTTTAACTAAATCCTCTACCCGAGTAACGCCGGGTACGACAGCTATCATTATATAAAAATGTAAATGTCCGAAATTTCTTCACGGATTGACTTTGACACAATGCTGCATTCGAATACACGCATGTTTTTATATACCTACCTACTATGTTTTTATATTCTTTTTTATACAGATGTCATATCTGTGATAGGTAAAAACACTCTTTTATGAAAAGCAGCAAAATTGAATACCCACAAGCATTGTAAAATTAAACATATTAGAAACGCGTGCTTTCTCGTTTCTTTATTTTCCATTTAACAAAACTGAGCCACAGCAACGCGTGGCCGGATACAGCTAGTAATATAAATATAATTGTAAATCGTGCCTCTCTTACACTTTTTTTTTTGCCTTTTTTGCCACTTTTTTTGCCACATATTACACGACACATGCATACATAACACGACACATTCCATGGACAGTAAACACCGGATGGTTCGCCGGGTAGGGTGGAAAATTTTCCTCAATTTACTAATGCGGTAACCACATCAAAACCTCAAAAAACCTGAAAGAAAAAATGTAGTTTATCGGACAAAGTGTATTTAGGACTTTATTTTAAATTAATTTCAAAGAGAGAATAATGCACTGGTTGTGTATTAAAAAATATAAACAATATTTGGGAGATAATTTATAAGTATTCACATCTATTAGAACGTATCTGCTTACATGTTTGATCACAGAAAATTAGAAGTTTTGCAGGTTTTGCCTTGGAAGCTGTAGCCACTAACTATTTTTAAATTCTCCACTGAAAAGGCTTCCTAAACTAGAATATTGATACGAGCGGTTGGACATTTTTGCCACCAATTTAATAAAATTCAAACATATTTTAAAAGATATGTAAACTTTACCTATTGAAACTTAAAGAAATAGAATTTAAATATAAAGGACTCGTTTGTAAAAAGTCTCGGTTATTTTTATGTACTGATTTTCATGGTCTCGGTGTCAATTGAAGAATTTGTATTTCAGAAAGTTTATTGTGGAATACATAGGTATATACTTCTAACACAGACTGTAGTGTTGTTGATTTTTATCGTACCTTTACATAAATACCTTACTTTTATTTATGTAAAAGCCCTAAGTGCGTTAAATAAATAAATGAATCCGCCAGAGATTTACCAAATTTCGTTCCGAGGATATTGGCAAAGAAATATATTCTTGATATAGACGGTCATCTAAGATCGATTGTGATGAAATGCTAATATATATAGTAGTAGTACCTAGATAGCAAAGTGTAGACCATAAATACTAATACCTTTAGTAGAAGTAGATAGGTAAGTGTGAACCGTAAAATGCTAATACATTTAATAGTAGTAGGTAGATAGTAAAGAGTAAGTCATAAAATGCTAATAACTTCAGAATTGCTTTACTACGGGTAACCGAATGTTGCATGGCTAATTTAGCAGAGATTACGAGATGAAAAGGTCCACCAGATTACTAGAATTAAAATGTCTGAATTTGTTTATGAAAGCTAAGGTCAAAGTTGCAGGGCCAATTTAGGGGGATTACAAGCTCAAAGGGATCCCCGATAACGGTCACCGTTTTACATGCCAATTGTCCGGGTCTTTATGCCCGACAACAAACTGCCATTAGGGTGAATATTTACCAGAATTTTAGGCAGTTTTGTAAAAGACGACCTTTCTGTTAAATGGAAGATTGTGTCGTGGAACTGAAGACTCCTAGGAGTGATAACACGATAAGGAATTTTTATATGAATTTATATTTAAAAAATTATGCAATGTATTATGTTTACAATAAGACAAATGAATTCACTTAACTAAATTGATATGTTTTTAGCATTGTCACTTCTAATATATGAAAGATTTGGAATATATATATGTATATAATTTTCAAAAATTTTATAATGTGTGGATGTTCTTACGATAGAATTGATTAATCTTACATTTATCGCTTGTAACAGTGGCTGCAGAGTGATTTATTTCATCCATAAGAAACTTTTATTTCCGATTTGACGTCCCTAAGTGACTTTTCGTATCCTTTTTATATTATTTATGTAAATATACCATTTTTTATAGATAAAAGAAATAATTCTTCACCTCAATGCAATGTATCGTTATTTTTCAAATTTATTTATATATTAAATACTAATTAGACCAGGCGAAAACTTTACAATTATGGCATGAAGTTTTTTATTTATGTTAACATAAATGGCCGTTTAAAAGTACACATTACAAATAAATAATAAAACAAATACAAACAAATTAATAATAATTAACCGTTCAAAAGTACATATTACAAATAAATAATAAATTCACAGAAAAAATACAGTAAAACAAAGAAAACATTGGTTAACAGAATACACAAAAGAACTTAACAGTGCGAAAGGATTGTGTATAGTATAAAGTAGGATAACAAGATTCTTTACACTAAGATACCCTATATTAAGATTCTTTTTCCCTACTCACTTATCATTAAAGATTCCTCGGGTTATAAAATTTTGTTAAGCTTGATTATCAAAATTCCCCGTTTTCTGTAAATGATTAACTGAATGTCTTTAAAAGTGCCGCTATTTAGTTGTTTTTGCCGCTATTTATTTAGGCTCATGAGTTAATTATACAAAATATTATTTTAATTTAAAGCCTTAGTTTTGGGTTTCTTAAACATATAAAAAAGTGAGAAGATTATTTTTTGTTTTATTTGGATTATTTGTACGTTTATTGATTTCAAGTTGTTCAAGTAAATTCACTCTACAACCTTTTGTTTCTATATATATAAAGGTGACACGGTATTCATTTAACAAATGTGCTGCAAATTTTGAATCTAAATTTATATTTTTGTAACAGCGCATATGTTTTCAAGTCAATAAACATTTGTTAGAATGTAAATCATCTTATCATTAACATATTTTTAAATTTACACTACATAATAACACGGATATTTACTGACCTCGATTGAAAACGTAAATATTTATTTGAAAAAATGAAATGACCAATATTATCTAGTTCATATCAACACAATTTCAATAAAATATACGCGAATATGATACGTGACGTACAATATGTCGAGAATTAATTAAATGTTTTCTAAAATCGCGATGTACAATTATGTAAATAGGTTTATTTCCTATTTTCACAGCCTTTCATTCTCTCATTTACTATTCTTCGACACAGCTTCATAAAAAGATTAAAGAGATTGCTGTAAGATGAGATGTCTCTCCGTGCAAAGAATAATATGGATTTCTTTAAAAACTTCGTATAGTTCTCTATAGCTGTTTCCAGTATAACCGTATAATAATTTTCATTCCTGAGAGCACGATGCGCTTTGGAATACTTGAATGTAACTTAATATGAAAATACCTGACTAGAAGAAGGAGCTCTTTGAAACAGCGTACAAAGGATGGTCGTCCCAAGAAGAAAAATTAATTTAAAACACACACAGAGAATACATTCCTTAAGGAGAAACGGGAAAATTCAAGTAAACTTCTACGTGTGAAAACGCTTTCGTATAACGATACTCGACGCCAAAGTAAAAATTCATACTCATGTGAAAACTTTTTTCATTCGCTTGCTGAAACCCAAACAAACCAACTTTTTATTTGACAAATTTAATATTCTCACTAATATTATGTAATACTAGTAACCCGGCCCGGCTTCACCCGGTATAGTTTTGTTTTTATAGTATACATTATAATAAATAAATTGAGAAAATAAAATAATAATGAGCACATAACAGGCGACGCTTGTAATGTGTTTCCCAACCCTTCATAGATGTCGCCTGCGGCCCCGTAATGAAATAAATGATGGCCTCGTCTTATTTTTTAAACTTGTCATATTTTCTAAGATATTTAATTTAATGATTTGGGGTAAACAACAAATTTTATCTGTGGAAAATGTTTATGGCTAATAAGATGTTTAATTTGATTAAGATTAATACGAATTGGTCAATATTTCAGGAAAGTTAACCATTATACCTTAATTATACATTTGATGAAATTTTTTAGACGAAAATGGTTGGTGTAAATTGTTCTTAAAAGATAGATATATGTTATTAGTGATTTTTTGTAGATCATTTAATTTTACACAATTCTTTCCCACACGATTTTTTTTATCTCTAACGGATTAGGCAGCGTTTTCCTTGAGATGACTTTAGTGGAAAAAATTTTCCCGACTTGATTCTCTAATATCATTAATGCTCTGCTCGTATATGTGGTAGGGAAATTTTTAAAAAAGAAAAATTCTTCTGCAGAAATTCAGACCATAATAATAAAATACAAATTCGTCCAGTGGTTCTCGAGATTAGCGTGATCATAAAGACGAACAGACGCTCGCCGAGGTCTTTATTTTATACTATGTATTTATGTTTACATATAATTTCCTCCAAAAATATACTGGAACATCTGGAATATCTCAATATTGTCATGAAATTTAGAAAGAAGACAAACTGCACACAATCGGAGGTTTATTATCGTTTAAAAAGATATTGGAATAGTCTGGAGACTGGTAGAACACACAAAAATATACGAAAAGATTCGATAGAGAAAATAATTTTACTCAAATAACCTGACTTTCCAAAGTCCATTATAATAAAGAATATAATAATAAAAGTCCATTATTAAAAATGATACTAAGGCGATTATGTATACAAAATCCAAGATAAATAAATGGAAATCTTTTTTAAATAAAACCCTTCAAGCACTTTAATAAACTGCAACGTTTTGATAAAATTTAAAAGGGAGTTTAAGCGTGTTTCTGTGTGTAACGGAAAATAATTCCTTGAATTTCCAGCAAATCGAACAGAATTTTGCGCAAACATTTTGAACATTTACAAGCATTAAGGGTACACTAAATTTCTCTAAATGCCCAATGAAATGCAATTCCTGACCGTACTTGGAAAGAATGTAGAAAAAACCTAAAAAATAAGTTCCGTTTAACCGCACTAGGTTTTCCGAGTTTAAAATAATTATTTTTTCCAAAAATTACGACATTTGCAATGTAAAAGAGATATCAAAACTTTTCTGCTGTACACCTACATATAAGATAATATACCAAAATTCTGCATACATTATTTGTAAATAGGCTGCACGCAATTTTTAAAAATACAGTGGCACCTCGGTATAACATTTTGCAGCCCTCGTAGCTCTGTGGACATGACACTGTCTTTTCACGCCAAGGGTTCGAAGAGGGTTCGATTCCCGGTGAGGTCACGAAAAATCTATGTGATTTACGTAAGCCTGGGTGTTTTGCTTCTTGGTTGATTGGAACCCTTGGTCTGTTGAAGCGTTAAAAATACGTCCAATGTTTTGTTTGGACGTGAAATTTTTTGTTTAGTGTAAGACCTAAAATTGGAATACGACACCCGTGCGTCAAATGTGGCATGATATCATCCTCGTTATCTCTCATTCCGCTGAATTCGGCGTCAGGAAGAACTGATCATTGAAGAGCTATAGGATCTTGAGAAGAAGGAAGACGAGACATTGATGAATACACTATGTTTAGGTTCGGAAGAAGAGGAAATATAAGAAGCCCCTACTTAATTAGTCAGGGAAATCTTTGTCACATGGTTGGATGTTTAAAACTTTGGAGAAAAGTTGTAAACTCCAACACAATCCAATTATCTGAAATGACAAAACAATGGTACATTTTCAAAATATCGTGAGGTTATAATATGTTATTTGAACAAATTTTTAGTAAACTTTAACCTTAACTGATGAAGGAACAAGAACAAGATGGAAGAAGACAAAAAAGAAAATTTAAGTATGTTAAATTATCTTTATAAATAAAGAGAAAATACTTCAGTTATAAAATAATAAAGGTAATTTAAAATAAAACCTTTTTTATTTCATAATCAACCAATTGATCAATCACGCCAATGCTACCATTGTCAGATTACAAAGTAAACTAATGTTAAAATTGGAAGCGTAGACAAAATCAAAAACCAAAAATAATTTTAATGGATTTGGATAAAATCTTATTCTTCTTCTAATAGTTCCATTTCTTATTGGAAGATGGTGATCATTCTGGCGATTACGACTTTATTTACCGCCGCGCGGAACAACTCAGTCGAGTTACACTTATACAAGTCCCTCAAATTACACAGCCATGAGACGCGGCATCTTGCTACACTTCTTTTACCACTTATGATGAGTTGGTTTATTATTTATATTGTATTTTGGTCTTGATAATCATCAGTACTTCTTTTGCAGGGCTTTTTCCATACGCCAGAGGTCTTCATTATTCGTCACCCAGAAAACCTTCAAAGTGCATCTACTGAGGCACCTATAAAAAACTTCAACTTTGCGAATTAGTTCTTGCTTCAGCACTCATTAACTCTATGAGAGAAGCAAAAATATAACACTGAACCATACGCATTCTAATTTGCAGACTAAGGTCACGATTCGAAAATAACGATCTAATTCTGAGAAACGCACTTCTTGCCATCTCTATTCGAGCTTTTAATTCTTGAGATGGATCCAGTTCTCATTCACCCATGAACCTTAGTATATTTTTTGCGTGACTCTTTCTATTTGTTTGTTTTTGATGGTCATATTTGGCGTCGGAAGTGATGTTTTTGATACTATTAACAATTTACCTATTCGAGTATTTATCTTCAGGTCATACTTTACTTGTTACTTGTTTCATTAATCTACCATTGTTAGAATAACTAAATGGAAACTATTGTAGAAGCAAAGTAAAATGTAAATGAAGGATAAATTATAGAAGCTTCACAGAGAAGAAGCTTTTTGTATGTGAGAAAAGTGGGTGTAAGTCTCTTATACGATATAAATCCAAATTCAGTACCTGTGTTCTTAGAATATAGGTACTTTCATGTACAAATATTATTAAAAATATAATATGCTGGTGCATGATAGGAGTTAAAAGAATTGAAAGTATTGATATTTAGGCTATTCCACTAGATATGAAATAATTCAAATGAATATCATAAATACGTTAATAAGGAATATTGCTAAAAAAATTCCACTTTGAAAAATAAAATATAGAGGTATCATTACCAGTTGCGAAATCTATGTATACTAACTTGTTAATTAGAAAAAAATAACAACAGATGTCTCTAGCAGAGACCAGTGCAATATATGAAATGTTCTTGATTCGAACTATATATAGAACTTTCAAAAATTGATAATGCGTGGAAATTCTTACAATGGAATTGGTGAACATTGCATTGTGTAGAGTGTTTACTTAAGCCAGCTCAAACAGGTCGTGTGCCCTAAGCCACTTTCCTCATGTATAAATAGCTTCGTCTCTACGAGGCTTCTATAATTTATCCTTAATTCATTAATCATCCCTCTGGACACCAAACCCAATAACTGTGTTCTTAGAACATACTTTCATATAAAAATATTGTTAAAATGTAATTATTTGCGAGAATGATTTTGGTTATTAATTTTTTTTAGGCATTCACGATCTTTCAGAATATTCGGCTTTGAATTTTCTATGATATTTTGCCATGTTTCTGCTCATCATTTCTGATGGGATCCGAAACTATGACCAGGAAGCTCTTAGGAATACGGAAAAATATCGCAGTAAATCTAAACCAGAAGATTTGGTTGTCAATAATATTTTATTTACTATTAACCGTTTTCTAATTTATAAACTTTCTAATGTATCTATGTAATGGCCATTATGGGCGTTGATTTATAAAAAAATATTAATAAATATTAACAAAATCATTAAATATTTTATATTTGTTAAATATTGGTTTAAATATACTTTTATATCACCGTAAAATAATAAATAGTAAAAGATATTTACATTTCTCGATTGCATGCTTCTGCAGAGTGAGGAGAGATTTTCTCCAGCTCGTGCAGAGTAAATCTTTAAACTCTTGGGTAAATATTTAATATCAATTATCCTCCATGGCGCGCAGTATGAGATCATGTTGTTTCATATTAACATATCTTTATATATTAAATACATATTAATAACCACACACAATTTTCCTAATGCAATGTGAATACCTAATTTTCCAGCAAAATAGAACAAAGGTTAGAAAATTATTCATTTTTTTAAGCATGACTTGTGATTGTTTTTATGAACTTTTTAACATGACATATGATGACATGGAGTTTTTAATTTTTTAATGAAAACATCTGTGCACACACAAATTTTTGTATGTGCACAGATGTTTGAAGCAGTAATGATTTCTCAAAACTGAGTTAAATAAGTGAAGATTTTGACAGCAAATACATAGGCCAAATAGCAAGAAACCTAAGTAGAACAAAAAAGGAACATCGCCATTGTTTAAAGAACAACTTCTCAGAATACGCCAACCAAATAATTAATACCAACCACTCTTTCAATAATTATAGATTAAATCTACTTGGTTCCTCATAAAAGACTGATAATGAACAGTTTGGAAACCGTTGAAATAAAAAAAAACTTGAATTCAGAGAAAACTCTCATAAACAAGATCACATTCCTACAAATGTCTCCTATATATATTTTTTTTAAATAGAGATGTGAACACGGAATACGTGTCACATCAATATTCTTACTATTTTCAAACTTAGCTAAACGCTTGTGCTATGAAAATAGGACTAACTTGCTAGTCTGCAGTGAGGTTCGAACCCGCAACCTTTGGATCACGAGGCGAGTGTCCTAACCACAAGACCAACAAGCTACTCCTTAAAGTTCACACAAAAAATTATCTCCACTGCTCCGCGCCCCGTTACTCTACTAGAATAAGACGACATAATTTCTGTATTTTGGTTAGTTATAAATTACACTTGATGATGAGAGTGACTGTTTCTCTCGAAACTATAGAAGTGATAAATTTGACTCAACGTGTGTTCATCACAAAGTTATATTTAGTTTAAATTAAAATGTTGCACCACAAAGTAACAGCCATATCAATTAATAAAATAAGTTCAGCTTATGAGTAGCTAGGGCGGCCTTGAAAATGACTACGTAATTTGATGAATGCTATAATAAATACATGCAAATCAAATAAATTGTATTCAAATGCAGTGAAATTACTATCCGAAGATAGGTAGAATATAATATAACTTCAGTGGGGAACTATTTGGTTAAGAGTGTAATATATTAATTACAATTTTTTCTTACCTATCACCAATTTGCAATCAATCAGGAAAATATTTGATTTAATATTTCTCTTTAAAATTTTAAGCAATATGATTAACAGCCCTGCTCTACTAAACCTACTCAATATACATGCACCCAATAGATACAACAGAGCGCCCACACTGTTTTATTATAACAATAACGCTACCAATACTGAATATAATGCACCGCTCTGTAGAATTCTGAGAAATAAACATACGTCCAAAAATGTAGACATTTTTAACGTAAAATCTACAATCTGTTCCAAAATTGCTTTAATTTACCTCTTCAAAAATATAACCGAAGAGTAAATAAAGTAATCGAGCATAAATTATGTCAAAATTTCTTAAATAATGTGTATATTTTATTTCCTGCATACAAAATCCTTTTATAAACTCTTTATTCTCAATATTGTCTAACTGCTAAATATTATTACGAAACTACAACTGTACGGAGTAAACATAATTAATATAACTTTATTGTATTTTAAAAGGTTATTTTAACCCGTTTAAATAAATAAATAATGCAAATTGAATAAACAAATTGGATGCCCAAAAATTGTAGATCTCTAAAAAAACATTGCAAGCAATTAGTCCGTCTAATAACAACTGTAGCTTTATGTAGTCTTTTCAAAAAAAATGAAATATTCTTTAATTCATATTTATTTCCCAAAACCTTACGTATTTCCTAATATTTTTCTTGTTTGCGGTGTATGCCTCTATTTTATAAATATATTTATTGGATAAAAATGTCATTCTATGTTTTATATATGGAAATGACATACATTAACATCAAACAGAAATCACCGAATGTGAAGAGAGCAACGCACGATGTTTGTCACAAATAATGAAACGATATAATCCAGAGGATCAAGATGAATGTGGGAGTTTGCGATTTCTAGTGAAAGGAAAATAAAAAAAACATGAACCGTGCCGACAAGACGTTGGAGTCGATCACGCAAAACGTGGCTTGATCAAAGAGAGCTGAAACTAATGGATGGTAATTCCAGTAGTCTTCAGAACTGACGAACTTGTGCGAGTTACTATCATGACTGAGGAAAGGGGAAGGCTGTATTAAGCCTGGAAAGAAATGCTCTGACGTCATTGCCCACCCCCGGGAACGCGACGTGACGGTGTGCGTATCCAAAGAAAGGGTAACAAAGTCTCGAAAATATTTAGTTGAGAAATAAATAACTTTTCTCTCCTGTTCTGCTCTCCATTCCCGGGAGAACATCTCAAAATACAGAGGAATCAAAATTACTGTAGTTGGTGTATTAAAACTCAGCCCAAGGATTCCCGACCAGATATATTCAGGGTAGTTTTTTTCTCAAATGATACACGCTACTTTAATGCATTATCCCTCCCACGTGTAGAGGTTGTAGAACAAATAAAAAACTAATGTCAAAAAAATTAAGGTATAAGCCCTGAGCCACCCTATAAAGATTTCCATAAACATTTTCCATATAAATAGCCTCGCTTTTGTGAGACTTCTAAAATCTATCCTTGTTGATAATTATTTCTATGTGGACAAAATCCAGGAATTTTGTTATAAGAACATACATAAAAAAATAAAAAATCAAAATAAAACAATTTTTAAGGCATATTTACACATGACTTACTAGTATAAGAGAAATACAGTTTATAACCATTGTAATTATTGAAATAACTAATTCATTAAGCATATTTTAAGTAACGTAATATTTTTATATCTATACCTATAAAACTCAATGTCTGTCTGTCTGTCTGTTCTCTATACAAATCCACACCGTTTGTCCGATTCGATTCAAATTTTGCATATTTATGCTTTAGGACTCGGCGGGTAACATAGGTAACATTTCCTCCCTATTCTCATACGCCGTCCCCTCCCCCTGACATATTTTCGATGCAAATCTGTACCGTTTGACCGATCGGACTCAAAATTTGGAAACTTATTCTTAAGGACTCGGCGGGAAATATATGTGACATTTCCCCCCTATTCTTTTTACCCTTCCCTTCCCTGATATATTTTCTAGGTAAATCTGTACCTTTTGATTGATCGGACTCAAAATTTGGAAAATTATTCTTTAGGACCCGGCGGGTAACATATTCGACATTTCTCCCCTATTCATTCAACCCTTCCCCTCCGCTTATACATTTTCGATGTCTTTGTTTACCTTCACAAATTTATTTTAAACTTAATCCTTAACCCGCGCAACGCCGGATAAGGACAGCTAGTAAGAGATACGGAAGAAATTAGACCCAATCCGCGGAATCTCTGTTTCAATTTGTATAGGGTTAATGTAACGGGTGGCAGACAAGTATGAAAGGCAATGGGTATGCAAGAATATATACACGCAGTTGATATATTCATATTTTCTATTAATTTTTTCGTGCGATTCGAGATTTTAATAGTTTACGTCTTACATATTACAAAGTAAATGCATCTAAAGGGTCGAATGGTCGGAAAAAGAATGGTCCTCGAAATCGAACGCTAGTTGCTGCGTTCAGGAAGACCACCCTTAAAACGAAAAATATTAAATAGCAAAAATAAATGTTCTTCAATAAGTCGAACAAATTATCACGAAATAATTAATTAATTATTTCGCGATAATTAATTTAATGAAAAATGCAATTGGAAAATGTAGCGCTCAGAAGCAAACATTTGACCGAAATAATATTTCATAATAAATTTTTAGTAGTTTTTATTTTTATTTTTTTAATAAATATTGTTTTCTTTCAAAAGGATATTTTTAGAGAATTTTGGTGTGTAAAATAAAAAAATTACATCATTGCTTATGCTTCCTTTCCTTTACTTATGTAAATACGACATGGACATCTGATTTGTATTTCATAAAGACTATTTATTTACATTTAAATCAGTGCATTACAAAAAAAACATTAGTTTGATAATTCTAGCGTGCTTGTTCATGGCGATTAAGGTTAGTTTAATATTGTACAAAGTGTCTTACAGCTATCAACAAAAATTTTACAGGTAGATTTCTGCCTTGAAAATAAGTCGAAAATTTTGAAGCAATGGTTGACCTTTAATGAATAGTTATGAAGATATGCAATATCAAAAATTACATTTTTCTTTCAATATTTCTGAATCATTTTTTTGCAAACAGTTAACATCATTACAGTAACTCATATCGATAATGAAAAATTCATTCGCTTTTATACAAGTAAAATAAAATAATAAAAATCTTGCAAAAATTGAAAATAGATTTTTTTTGTACAAGAGGTAAATAATTTTATTTGAGTTTTATTGAAGAAAACTAATTTTTCATAATCGATTGAGTTATTGTAATGATACTTCAACTTTTTGCAAAAAGTAAGTCAGAAATTATATTCAATATTTTCATAAGAATTTAAATAAGGTCATGGTTGCTTGAATATTTTCAAATCATTATCAAGGTAGGAATTAACTTGTAAATTTTTTGCTACTAGCTATGATACATCCTGTATTTCAATTAACAAAATAGTGACAAACAATTTTTTAAATGAAGGTTGACAAAAATAGTTCATGGTATTTCTGACGATGGCAATATGGTAAAGATAAATAATAAATATTATTACTTTATCAATTTTTAAAATTTCCATTAATCCAATATTGATCTTCAAATACGTCACTCCCAATTTTCATCTATTGTAATATACGTCATGTTTTGCGCTCTTCAACTACTTACGGCTAGTCAATTATATTAACTTGGCTGCACTGCTTTTCCTTTAATACTATTTTACTCTTGAAACACGCGAAATAAGTCATTTTAAAGTTTCATATTGCGTATACCAAGCTTTTAAACAACATTTGCTATAGTATCAGGTTTCCCAAGGAGTTTATTCGTTTCCAGACTATTGCAACTTATGAAGAAACTTCACCCGGTGAAGAATGCAAGCTAACTAAGGTGTAGTTCAGAAACTTTTCCAATACTTTTTACCTTAGAAGTCTCATACCAATCTGGTAAAGTTAAAATATTTTATTTTTATGTTTTTAAATAGATCTTACTATTTTATATATACTTTTCAGCTAAGGACTATTAAACATGCTACATATATTTACTCCCCACTAAGATGTATCTACATAATATCAAATGATTTCTGATCATCCAAATCTAATTATCATTTTATGTATTCGTCGCTTTGGGGTACGAGTAAAAGACTTTGGTAAATTAAAAACTTTATTTTAAAATAGTTAAATTCTATTTATGTGAACTTGCTAGATCACTTTAAAAATTATTTCTTTGTATTATCTTACTCGCTGATCGCATTTTTAACTTGGAATTAACTGGAGAGCGGTGTTAAGCTATATATAGCTACGCCGCCCCGCTCCCCGCGTGCACTTCAACGTCTAGAAACTTTAGGCTGATTCCGCAATTGTAACGGGACAAATTAACGCCTTTCTTGTAAAACCAAAAAATAAAATAAAATAAAATAGTAAAATAATATAGTAAAAATTTATCCGGATTTAAAATATGACTTCTAGCTCACTAGAGGTTGTTAATTGTGACGCTATTAAAATATACTCAAGTTTTTATCTTTTCAAAAATATTTCTCCCTTGCCAGTGTTTGTTTTCTTAGAATTTTTACTACTTCTATAAGTAGTAGTATTATTTTTTCTTATTTTGAAAAACCTTGTTTCCTTTACTTCTCTGCAAAGCTCAGAACTGTATCTAACAAACCTGCTGTGAGAGCCTTACTTGACGCTGATCTAGCAATAGGTAAGTCTCTTAATGTGCTCAATTAGAATAAGAATTGTTTTCATTGAATACATTAAATACTATTTCCCAACTTTTTTTACCACGCCCTCACCTAATTTCTTCTTAAATTCCGGTGCTCTCCTATGCAACATATATTTTTTTATATTCGAAAATTGAATTATTCCCTAAATGAAGCCTAATTACAATTCGTTTAGGACACAAGACTTGGGTTTTAAAGAAAAGAATTTGGATATCAAAATACACGTTTTCTGATATCAAAAGACACGTTTTGTGATATCCAGTCGATTTCTTTTGTCTAGAAACAAATCATTTACGACATTAAATCTACATTCAGCTAAATATGAAGATAGAATCGGTAACAATAGCTCCATTGCCAAGTTGGTTAAATTTAGGCATTTAATTTCTGTTTCATCACAAAGCAATGCCATTGATCCTTTTATATATATATTTTTAATGACATTTCGTACAAATCGGCCATTCTCGGGTGTTTCCGTTCATGTTAATTGCTAGTCTGCTGATATTGGCAATAATCATATCGTCATCCTGTGAAAAACCTGACCTAACCGTGTATAAGGTGGTTGTGCCTTGGCTCACCGAACCGAAGCTACCAACTAAAATTTTTTCTGAATCTAACCAAAATTAATAAACCTTCTAATATAAAGTCTAACTCCGATACGTAAACTAAAATACTCTTTCTGATCTCGATCGTACTGTTCCGAAATACGCATTATAAAATAGATAATAACCTATAAGTATCTCTACGTAGATAAAAGGTTAGAATTATCCGTTTTGAATGAACTGAAAGGATTATTTTGTAAGAACGCGATGCGGTCGTAATGTTTCTTATCGATGTTTAATTAATATCAAAATCCTATTAAGTTATCGCAAGTTTCATTCTAAATGCAAATACTACCTAATGGCTTTTATCCTAGTTTACCAGGATATGTCTCTATACTAGATTATCTATTAAATGGCTCATGATGTCGTTTTTTCTAATTTATAAATAAATAAATCACTATACTCTCACTCAATTACTATAGAAACGTCGAAGTTATTGGCTCGTGATATCGTCTTTAGTCTATAACTCCCCCTCTATTGTGACGCACGTGGCAACCCTAATATTTCAGAAAACGTGTTGGAAATTCTATATTTACACATACAAAGATAATAATATACTTATAATTTTAATTCGGACTTGACTACAATACGTATAAAATTTATTGTTTAGAGTTTACATTTACTGGAATAACTAACCATAACAGAAACGTAAAATATCTGAAAGAAAAGGCACATTTACATATCATTTTGTTTTTAAATTTGCTTACTTTTGTTGGCTGCTTCTATATACAATTTATAGTTTGGAGAAAAACACATAATCAGATTGTTTCAGTGATTCGCCTCTGGATTGGTTATCTTGGTAGAAACTGTATTTATCTGCAAACCGAGAGTCTAATAATTTGAAAATAGGTCTACTTCCGAGTATGTGGTGTCTGTCGCTAACAGAACTTCACTTTTCTCGTTAGGAATTTATTTAACAAGTTTTAAAAATGAATCTATGGAAAGGAGGATTGATGTCCGTGGGTAATGACATATCCTCGGTTTCCGCGCTAAAGGGGCCCCATCGTCCCGCCCCTAAAATGCCATGAAAAACTTCCTTCTATACATTTTCTCTGGCGTTTCCTTTACCTTGATAAACAACCCGAAGCTAAATCTTGATATAGCCACGTAGTATGTTCCATTGCCTCGACAAATCGTCAGCATTCCGAGGAAAATGTAAATCCAAGGTATACCAAAACTTTAGGGATCACTTGCGTCTAAAGATTAAGTTGGAAGATATTAATAGTGGCATCTAATTCTTTTTAGGGGTCCTTGCGTCTAGAAGAATGTTGGTTATTAGTTTAAAGCTGATTATTGCAATTTATCCTCTGTGGAGTATAAAGATAATTTCTTGGTAAATGAAAATGTGAATTCCTCCTCGTAGAATGAAGACAAGTATGTTTAACCAATGGAACATTCCACGTGAACAGAATATATTAACCATGTGTCAATACATTCATAGATATCCAAAGCGTAGTGAATAAATCTACCTCACCAACTTCCTATGACCATGTGACTATATTTATACAATAATTAAACGAGTTATCTGAGCAAAATAATTCGTGTAGATAACGGGAATACTTTATTTCAAATATCGTTGAAGCAAAATTTAACGTCCGAACGAAATCGCAATATTCAGGGGTGTATCCTGAATCGGTTGCGCATAATTAATAACCCGATTCACTTTCTCTCCCTCCCGTTCATATAAGTCAGAATCAAATATTTCGAAATCACAGCGCTCTCACCCAGAAGTTTCTTCCTTCAATCAAGTACAGGTGTAATTTCGCCCCATTGAGGAATGACCCATCTGTACTTCTTGAAATTCCCTAGTTAGAACTAGTTCTTTATATATAGGGAATATGCACGTAATTATGGATTTTTGTCCTCATGATTGAACGTCTCCTTGGCAAAAAGCGGGGCAAACCCAAAACAATCAACCCACTTCATTCGCTCCCTCTCTTGCGTTCAAATGATTTGAATTACGTCTAATGGGATTAAAATAGATTGGTTCTTGTCTTTTTCCACTCCATAGTCATATTATTTCAATCCTAACTGCATTATTTATAATGAATCTAAAATATATTGGATAACTCTTGGTTGTTCTAGTATAACTGATCCATCAGAAATCACGCCGAACTAATTCCGGGGGTCAACAACACAGACTTCGGACCAAACGTCATACCTAATGAGTTATTTCGGGCAGTCTCCTTTTTAGGTATATAAAGCCTTACTTATAAACCCATTGTCGGACGTATATCATGGTCTTTATACTCCATGCTTGCTACCACCAAAACTGAACGATGCCATCGCAAGACGAGTCTTGTTATTTCAATCCTAACTGCATTATTTATAATGAATCTAAAAATGAATTGGTTACCGCTTTCAGTCAAACACTGTCTCTTCTCATATTCATACAAGTCGGAATTAACTATTTCGCAACTACAGCGCTCTCACCTAGAAGTTACTTCCTTCAATCAAGTACAGGTGTAATTTCGCCCCATTGAGGAATGACCCATCTGTACTTTTTGAAATTCTCTAGTTAGAACCAGTTCTTTATATATAGAGAATATGCACGTAATTATGGATTTTTGTCCTCATGATTGAACGTCTCCCAGGGGTCGAACGACGCAATCTCAAAACAACCAAATTCGACTACATTTTAAATCCTCTTTCAAATGATTTGAATTATGCTTAATGAAATTAAATATGTATCTTTCCTAAGAATATACTGCCTACTTCGATATTAACTGTAGATAAATTTGCTTTAGAAAAATTTTAGAACAATTAGAAACAGTTTAACAATACTATTATATAGACTAAAAAGGTACTCATCCTGAAATCTTGTAGTGGCTTGAATCCGTAGCTCAGAAGGCCCTTCCTCCAGACTCTGCATAAGTGTGAATCTTGTTCCTCCAGCTTCCCATTTGGCACATATCTCTTCTTCATTCTCTCGATGGTTATAAATACATTTAAAAGAATCCTAACTGTTTTTATTCCAATAATGAGATCCCGATTTAGATTCAAAAATGATTTTAAAACAATCGAAGCACAAGACTAAGTAACGCATCCCTAAATTTCGACTCTAAACCAGACGTTAATTATTTCGCTCTATATTGACGCTTGTATGATGGCGTCATAACAGATAAAATTTTGTTTATCTTTCGAAAATGCGGCAAGTCACAGGCATTTGTAATAATCCTATATTTTAATACTGACATTTTGACGCTATAACAGCGATGAATTTGGATGCTTTCGTAACTGATTGTCAAATACCGAAACAAATTGCTTTGGAAACTATATCTCTGATAACGTAAAAACGCGCGAAACAAACGAAACCAGCGTGGCCTCTCGGTTCAAAACCCTCCAAAAAACTCTCGAGTTAACGCTCCAACACCTACTTATAAACTTTTTTTCATCGGAAATTCCTTCTAGAAGCTTCCCCCTCCACCAAAGATCTCATTGGTTAATTTCTATCATGTGACAAATCAGGCCTATCACGAGCCAACACCTATTTACGCGTCTACATGGGTGTAGTGAAACTTTTCTCCAATACGAATAATATTATTATTATTTTGAATCGACGTCCTGTCGTCAGTGGCGCAGTCGTGACTCTCACAACACAAGTAATAAATTAATCTTAAATAGTTCTTTTGGAGATATTCGATATAATTATTATTTTATTTCTTATTTCTTGTAATAGGTTGGCAGGTTAAATTCATCACAATCCCTTTCCATCATAACTTTTCATTCAACAATATTTACGACAAACATTATGAACTCGTATGTTTACTTGTTTTGTATTTTGTTTCACTCTCAAACTCGTCTTGAAACAACACGTTTAAAACACGAAATACCTCGAGTTTCTAACTTGTGAAGTGAATGTCTAGTTTAATCTTACACTTATTTCAAAATGTGATATCTTAAATTCTTATTTTTGAACAAGATAAGATAGTAGGCGGTTGGCTTTTGAACTCTAGACAAGCTCATTTTAGAATTGTTCCTTAGAAAAATCAAATCACCCGCATACGGATCGTGCAATCCGCGTTAACCTTCCGGAAGCCCTCGAATACTTATTTTGCTATCGTAACATTATTATTATTTTTTCAGAATTTATGAATATTTTTTACAAACCAAAAAACATATTCCATACAGGAGCGGTGTGATTTATGTGTCTGAGACATGAAACGCGTATTTTATTATTATTACAGATGATCATCTGTCACCCCGAAGTGTGTTATTACACCAGTTACTGGCGGCGTTCAATACATCAATTCCTAAGTTAACCCTTAAACACGCCATAACTCAAGAATTCCCTCCCCCGCGCTATTGAAAACCATAATACGGATCCGCAATCTCTCGCAACATTTATCTTCGCACAAAAAGGTGAAGTCTTTTTGATATTTATACCGGAATTGTTGGAATATTTACGCTCAAGTCGGGCTGCCAGCAATATCTAACCTCCCCGCCGTTTGAATATGGTTAGTGAATAAGCGCAGAGAGGCCGCGCTGCGGAATATCAAACAGGGAGTGGACTGGTTCGGATCTCGGCTACGGCTTTCAAGGGCGCCAATCTCTGCAGGCGCCGAAGCTATTCTTTCTGCCTCCGTAATACATTTTTTTTCAATAGACTCAGGTTTAAGAAAGTTATCCGAGAAATGGTTTTATGGGAGATATTTTTTCCTTTCCCAGTTCGAAAATATATTTAGTTTTGCTTGTTTGTCAGCCACAATTTTTTATATTCAATATTTGACCAACTTCCTGGCCAATATTCGCTCTGAGACGCTCTGGCGGAGACGTATTCCGGGTGACAATGAGAAAATCAGTTTAATTATTTAAAAAAATATATTTAAAATTCTGACATCTGTCGTTTTGCAATATTACAAAGTGACGTTTGAGTTTTGAGAATACAATAATTTGGAAAAGAAACATGTCTTCGACGTAATTTGAATTGTTTTGAACAAGATTTAATACGACGAAGACTAAAAAGAAGAAAAAATATACATTTAAAATAAAATAAAACCACGCCTTTATAAAAAGAAATACTAAAAATAAGAAAATATAGACCAAGGTTTCACTATGTTTTGATTATAAATAATATTGTATTTTGAAAAAATAACCAAATTTGCTTTTATTGAGAAAAAAATTAACAGCCACAGTACTAAGACTGATTGCAGTGTATGCGTATGTTAATAAAATCAAAAGTATTTAGTAGGGGGGGCTCTTTCTTAAACCCCAATGATCACTTGCTATATACAAAAAACTGTGCATTTTCATCGCTACGTAAAACTAATACAAAATACATAAAGCATCATAATTCTATTCGATTAGTCATCTTCTTCTTCTTTAATTGTCCTGTCGGGTCTCCCCGATCATCCGAAAGAAACTATCTTTATATTGGGTATCTCGCAGCAGCTCTTCGACTTCTTATCGCGGTACATTCCCGGATATTTATAAGCCAGCACAGCTGTTTTCTTCCGACTTGTCTGCAGCCTTCAATCTTGACTTCGACAATCAACTGAAGTAAGGTGTATTTTTCCCCTCTCATTATGTGACCAAAATACGTTGTCTTACGGAGCTTGATTGTTGTAAGCAATTCTCTCTGGACATTGGTTCTGTGTCAGACTTCAGTGTTAGTTATCTTGTCGGTCCAGGATATCCTTAAAATTCTGGGGTGAATCTACATTTCGAACACCTTTAAAGGGGCTTATGTTAACCTTGAATAATACTTAATTAGTTATTCTTATGTTTAAATAAAAATAGTTTTATTTGTGATATTTTTCTATTTTAATCTGTGAGTGTAAAAGAATTTTTGAATATTTTATTTTACGCATTAATTAAGAATTATTTGAATTCATGTTTCCGTGAAAACTAATTTTTATTATGAGATAACATATCAAAACTTATCTTTTTAAAATATTTATTAATTTAAAAATATTTTTAAATAAAGTTGGTCTAGAGCGTTATTTCTTAAGAGAAATTAAAAATATACTGGGTGTCTCTTAACTAGTAGCAAAAAAGAATTCATTCAATTTTGAATAGAAAATATTATTTACAGTTAAAGCGAAATATAAGAAGAAAAACGATATCAAAGTTTGCATTTTATTTCAATATTTCTGAGCTTTTGTAAAACGTTAGTCTATTATGAAAGATATTTATATCGAATACTAAAAATTTATTCGCTTTGATACAAGTCAAATAAAATTATTAAAAGCCTCCGAAAAAATCTGGTTCAAAATTTTGCACGGTTTTATTAAATTTGATTTGTAATAATTTTCAATATTCGATATTAATTACATTTGTGATACTCCAATATTTTATAAATAATAGATCGGAAATATTGAAAAAATTGCAAATTGATGTCGTTCATCCAATTAACTGTTGATTTTTCATGCAAGGGTAAAAAAATATTTTCTATTCAAAATCGAATGAATAAAAATTTTTGCTTCTAACTACGAGATACCATGCATAATTTATTGCCTTAATTGTGTAAATAAAAAAATATTCAAACAAATGCGGCCCTCGTAGCGCAGTGGATATGACACTGGCTTCCCATACCGAGGGTACCGGATTCGATTCCCGGTGAGTTCACAAATTAATCCATGTGGTTTACAATCCTGGGTGCTTCGTGATGTACATCGCTTCCGTAATTGGGCCTCCTGGCCGGTTGAAGCGTAAAAAAATGATAAATTAGAATCACTTCTAAAATAGAAGTAAAAACAAAAAAATCTATCTTAAAATGAATCTCTGCCACCAAGATCTTACTTTTACCAGGATAATGCACTATCAATTACATTATATTAGGTCCTTACATATGAAATTGACGTTTAGTATGGGAGGAACATAAAGCCGATTTTTTTATATTATAATATATTTATTTAATCAAAGTATGTACTATTGCTATCTATGCACTTTTGCCATCTCATAGGTATTTCATCGATCCCTTTACTAAAAAAACCATTCGGACGGGAATAAATAAAATCTTTGAAGGCGGTTTGGACTGCCCCATCGGAGTTGAATTTTTTCCTTTGCAAGAAGTTATCCAAATTTCGAAAAAAATGGTAATCTGTTGGGGCAAGGTCCGAAGAGTACGGTGGATGTCTTAGACATTCCAATTGAAGCTCCTCTAATTTGGTAGCCGTCTGTTGTGCAGTGTGTAGTCTAGCGTTATCAGGAAGCAGCAGTGGCCTAGAGCGATTAACCAGCCTCGGTTGTTTAGCAGCTAGCTTTTCCATCATGGTTTGCAGTTGCTGAAAATAGACATCTGCCGTAATCGTCTGGCCAGATTTAAGAAAGCTGTAGTGAACGACACCAGCACTAGTCCACCAAACGCTCACAAGTAACTTTTTTGGAGTCAATTTTCGCTTGGGGCATGGTTTGGCTGGTTCGGCAGGGTTCAGCCATTGCGATGAGCGCTTCCGATTATCGTACAGGATCCACTTTTCATCACAGGTAATGATTCGATTTAAAATCCCTTCATTATTGTGCCGGTTGAGTAATGCAACGCAGCAGTCAACGCGCGTTTGTTGATTTGCTTCACTCAATTCGTGAGGTACCCACCTTTCAAGCTTTTTCACCTTACCAATTTGCTTCAAGTGGATTAAAACAGTTTTATCACTAACACCGCAGCCTGCAGCTAACTCGGATGTGGTTTGCGATGGATCCGCTTCCACAATAGCCTTCAATTCTTCATTATCAACTTTGGTCTCCGGCCGTCCACGGGGCTTGTTCTGCAGGTCGAAATTTCCAGAACGAAAACGTTGGAACCAAAAACGCACTGTGTTTTCTTTTGCGGCACCGTCGCCATACACATCATTAATCCTTCGAGCCGTTTCTGCAGCACTGGTGCCACGGTGGAACTCGTACTCGTAAATAACGCGATATTTCAAGTTTTTCATTTTGTAAACTGAGTGACGCAAAGAAAAAAACAATTGAGGAAAAAACAAATGAATTATAATTTTCAAAACACAAATACATGAGTAAATAGCTGTATAAATTTGGATTTGGAATTCCTAGCCAAAGAGAAGATATTTGAGATCAAATTTGCCAGTACGGCAAAACCTCAATTTCATATGTAAGGACCTAATATGAACCACTTGCTTTAATGTGAAAATTTCGAATATTCATATGTTCTTTCTAATAAGATGAGAAATGTATTTTTATAAATTAAAAGGTGTGTATTTTGAATTGTAAATTTATACTTCTTATTCTTCTTAGTGATTAATCGTATTTGTCAACTTTTATTCATATATTTTGATTCCTAATTGACTCGATATGTAAAGAAATTCATTTACAGATGTTTCGACTAAAGTTTTCTCTTATATCAATTAATCAAGTAAAAAAGTGGGGTTTTATGAATATAGATATTGTATAACTTAATTTTATATCTAGTATAAAAACAAATAACAGATAATGTATTTTATTTATTAAATTAACAAATCAACATGCAAAATTACAGTCAAATTAAAAATAAATATTGAAAGTCGAGGTTTCAAAAGTCAATACTAGTAGTATACAATCTGTATATTTAGCTAAGACACAAACCGCATTATAGTGGTCTTCTATCAGTTCATTCGGCACTTTTTTTACTATTGATAACATATATGTTATATATATAATATGTATGTCGAAAATTGATGGCATGGCGTCTTAGTTTTTTTTAATGAAAATACAATTAAATTCCAAATCGCATATGTGATTTGTTGTCATGCAACACTCGCAAATTAAAATTTTCAATACTAGTGAAGTAAATTGAGATATAATCATTTCAAAATACTTAAAAGAAAACAAAATCGTGACAACATACAAAGCCTCTATACATACATTCCGTTGATTTTAAATAATATTTATTATTTACTTGGGCGCATTTCACAAATTCATATATTTATAAACATTCGTATTAATTATGTATACGCACTGCCTAAACCAACGTTCACCAATAATACGCGTATCAATAAACTTTTTTAATAAAAGTGATAAGGGAACCCAATATTTATATAAATTTTCACAGACATTTCAAAATATTTGGTTAGGCTAGCCAACGTCCAACGAACGGGATCAAAATTTTTCTCCTAGGTTGAATTTCATTAAAATAATAATCAGGACAGACTCGTCAAATATTTGAATAAAATTGTTGTTGAAACATAATTAAAAAGTTTTTTTAATCAAAAGTGTAATGATACCGGAAGTATTGTTTTTGTTTACTTGTTATTAAATTGAAAGAAAATTCGTCAATAAAAATTTCCAATAAAATTAATACATGCACGGTAATTTCGTATATCATATAATTTAATAATTTACAACAAAAGTATTAATTTTACTTTGTGCATTTTTTTTTCTCTCAATTTCTCAACTTTTTAGGTAAAGTGTATTCTAACCGTTATTTTTATACTTTTCATAGAAAAATACATTGTGCCTTAATGTCACATTAGGACTATTTATCGGGTTCAATTACAAACATAAAAAAATTAAATAGTAAATAAATAAATAAAATAATAAAGTATTGCCGCGAGATTATTAAATCTGCACAAAATCGAATTTTTCTAATAAATAAAACATTTTAGAAGAAACTTCTATAAGTCCAGGAGCCTATATATTGCGCAGCTACAGAGGCCAGCGCCAAACAGTTTGTTATGACAGCTAGCGAGCACAAAAAAAAGCGAGTGGGTGATTCAGCGCAGGTGGCCTACCTGGCTGCGGAATATTCTTGATAGTAAATCAGTACGATACAAACAGCGTAACAAAATGTTTCATAGGCAAGCGAATGATTATAGTATAAATTGTTATTATCGAAATCTAAAAAGATATTAAATAAGAGTAAATACTAATTACTGACGTCAGTACTATTTAGTTTCTCTCGTAAATTTTATAAATGTGAACAGAAATGCACACTATTTTTATAAGGCTTGTTAATGTAAGAAAAACTGCAAAACTAATATGGAAATCAAATTTATTAATCAATATTTCAAGCATTTAAAAAATATTTGCATTTTTTCATTGATTTGATTTTTCTGTAAGATTTTCTCAGAATTTTGTTCTGAAAAAAATGCAACTTCACAACTACTAATGTAGAAAGTTCAGATAAATATATTTATTGGGATATTCTCGAAGAAGGAAGTACTTTAAATAAAAATATTAATTATTAAAAAGCGTAATAAATAAGCTCAAAATTTAAAAAATTAAGTAAATACTAATTACTGACGTCACTACTATTTAGTTACTCTCGTAAATTTTATAAATATATAAAACAGAAATGCACAATATTTTTATAAGGCTTCACCCAGCCTGCGCCGGCAATGCTCTACGGTAGGGCCCTACTGGGGTTTTGATGTTGACTGCAAATATTCTGAAAGGATCTGAAAGTTGAACCGCGGTTTATTTTGGGAAAATCAAAAGTTCAACATTTTTCTATGTTGAAGCGGGCCAAGCGGGGCCGTTCCGGTAGGTTGGCGCACACAATGATCAGAAGGTACAGCGCCTCTTGTGGAATACAGGGTGCCTCGCGACTTCGGGAGACTCATCTTCATTCGATTTTGAATAGAATGTATTCATTACGCTTTTCGTCTTTACAATTTCAACAGTTAAGGAGATGAGCATCATGAGAGTTAGCATATTTTTCAAATATTTAAAATATAATTTTTATTTTTATTTTTTGATTTATTTATTTATTTGGTCATCCAACAGGAGACAGAAGACATGAATAGATGTTAAGAAAATCTACGAAAGATTCGTTTTTTAAGGCTTCAACACGCCACGAGTTTCAAATACAGAAGCGAAACACATCACGAAAGCACCTAAGCTTGATTAAATCACATATTTTTACTGTGACCTCACTGGGAATCGAAACAGTGTGAGAAGCTACGCTAAGCTTGCCAACTAGGCTAGAAGGGCCGCTATATTTCTCTCGTAATTGATTGTAGGGCGATACAGATGAGATTATAATAAAAAGGTTAGTATAACAGACAGATAAGAATCAGTGATAATAAGGAGTAAGGAGGTTGATGAGTTTCTAGTATTGGCCTCATCATATGACGATTCTCCATATTTGATATTATAAATATCTATTGAATTTAAAAGGTTGTAATGGTCTTAACATAAACGTGGGATGGAAGAGGATTTCCTACTATTTTTTGTGATAATTTGAAAACGAAATATTGATGATATTAATAATATAATAACTCATATATTGTGTACTGTAGGTACACAATATATGAGTTATTATTATTACTTGAATAATTAATAACTGAAAACAATCGTAGTAACAAATAACTTAATTTATTGTGTGCGAAGTACTAATTTTAAATAAAAATCAAATTTTAAATTAAAATGTAGCACCACAAAGTTCTTGCCAAATCATTGAATGATATTTCTGACTAATTTTCCGCAAAAAGTTGGACCATTATGATTAACTTATTGTAACTTTTATTGAATATTAAAATTCAATCGCTTTAATACAAGCCAAATAAAATGATAAAAATCATGCAGACATTTAGAACAAATTTTAATGATTTTATCTAACTTGTATAACAATATTTGATATGAAATTACTCTCATTAAAGTCTATCGTTTTACATACGAAATATTGAAAAATAAATGCAATATTTGATATTTCAATTTAATTTATTTAAAAAATAACATGGACATGACAAACTTACATTCAATTCGTATATTACATTTAATTAACATACAATAATATGAATTCTTATCAAAAACGTAGGTGAATCCTGCTTCTGAAAATCCTTTCGGAAATATGGAACAGATCAATGTCCAAAGTGAAATTGTTCAGCACAGCGCTAGCTCTTCCAACAGGCATAACCACATAGTTGGTCGTGTATATTGAAATGTGTAACAATCTGTGCCGACGCCTTCTGAACAGGAACATACAAACCAATACTCCGCATAATTTCAAGATTGTCGATCATTGATGTCGCTTATCTCATTTAACTGTTGATATTTCAGGTAGAGCGTAGTTAACATTCTATTCAAAATTGAATGAAGAAGATTCTTGAAGTTTTTGATACTACTTATTACGAGACACCCTGTATATTACGGCATAATTAATAACTGCTTTTTTTACTGAATGCCCGGGTTTTAATTGGACAAAAGTACTTGGGCAAGGTTTTATTGGATGTTTGGGACTGAATTTGGAGGAGGTACGTTTTATGATTTTTGAAAAATTACAGTTAAAGGGGATAGAAATGTCAGGAGTACTCGATTTGTGGTATTGCTTTGTCGTAACGCTGCAACAGCCTTCCAATCAGACCCATAATTTTACCATGTCCCGTTCTCTTGGTGTATATGTTAGCAGCACTTGACTAGTAGAGTAGTAGACTAATCGAGAGTATATGACGCAGAAACGAAGGTAGGAACAATAATCTACAGTTTTTTCACTAAGAAAAAACACTACTTCTTTATTGTAATTGATATGAAATGATATGAAATAACTGATCAAAAATTAATATTGTGTGGAATATAATACGCATAAAACATTATTAAAAACTATTAATGAAAAGAAAACACTTTGTACAATACCACTATTAATTGATTAATCAACGTTTTTCTAGGCCAACGGTCCTTTCGACAGGATACAATGTAAATTATATTGGAAGTATTAAAATAAACCCCAACAAAAAAAAGGCAGATGAAAAACCAAATTTTGATATTAGAATTAAGAAGTACGTGAAATGTTTAAATAGAAATAGTTATTCTGAATTTGCCTTTCATTCATCTTTTGGAAACAAACCATCATTTTGATATTAACAAGAGCTTAATGATTTTACATATAAATAACACAGGAGTACAGTTAGGTAAATTATAAAAATTGTAAATAGAAAATTATATAGCATAAACAACGAAATCGTTTTTGAAAATAGTTACTATTAGTTTTTTTTCTTTTTAGCATCAATAATCTTACTATGTTTATATTAATCTAAACGCTTGTACTGTAAAAATAGGACTAAAATATTGAAATGGGACTCAAACCACCGACCACTGGGATCACTAGGCGAGAGTCAAAATCACTACACCAATAAGCTACTCAAACTATCAACATTACTTTTTAATTGGTTATTCAACTCCCTTACATATTTATTTTTTGTTTTTGTTTATGTCTGTTAAAAATTAAAACATAACAACATTATATGTTGTTATGTTTTAATTTTAAGCACTTGTTTTATCCTGACAAACAGGCTATTGACTCAGAATATGCAAATATTGCCAATTCAAACGCAATTTTTTATTATTGTATTATTATTATTATTATTATTATTATTATTATTATTGATTAATAAACATTATATGGGTATATCTTGCATCATACAGAAAAATGATATTATAAAATTTTTGCGATTTTTTGTAATTTTTTAATTAGAAATTAATTATTATATTTACAAGAACTGGGTATTTAAATAAAAAATATGATTTAAAAAGCGATGGAGAATTGCGTTAACTACTTTAGGGTCTACTTCAACTCCCCCATCTCTCTCCCGATTTCATCATTATAATTGCTTGTAAGGGGATATTTATTTAGGATAAGGAATTTACTAATTGCGTTTATGTGTTCCAGGAACTGTACATACTGCTTGAACCATTTTCGAGTACCGATGGAGTGTGCATGTAAGGTATGTATATATACTCACATATATACAGTAATCCCTCAATGCACACGGTTTTCTCAATCACGGTTTTTAATAAAATGCTTTTTAAAGGTAGTCAAAGTAAAAAGCATATTTAATACCAAAACCATTGGTTTTTGGTGCTCGGTCATAAAAACAGCATGAATATTCATAAATATAAAACTAACCAAAATATACCTTGCTACTGCAGAGGAGCTTATAGAATCTTTGAAAGAGAAATTAATGTAAGAAAAACTGCAAAACTAATGTAGAAATCAAATTTATTAATCAATATTTCAAGCATTTAAAAAAAATATTTGCATTTTTTCGTTCATTTGATTTTTCTGTAAGTCTTTCTCAGAACTTTGTTCTGAAAAAATGCAACTTCACAATAAGAATGTGTCCTTGAATATTACTAATGTAGAAAGTTCAGAAAAATATATTTTTTGGGATATCCTCGAAGAAGGAAGTACTTTAAATAAAAATATTAATTAGTAAGAAGCGTAATAAATAAGCTAAAATTTAAAAAAAATTGAGCAACCAATAGGGCTTACTTAAAAAATTAATACTTAACTAATAAAAAATAATCCGTCAAGAGCAAGCAGAGAGGAGAGAATGGCATAATTTTCTGTCTAGCAAACAACTTTTTCGCGTTCATACATGTTCTCATGCGCGCTCATTGATTGATTTTTTTAATAAGGTCTGTGGACACCTTCTGTTCTTGACGCCTTCAACACTCAACTAACTCATACGTACCACATTGTCAAAGAAAAACAGCAGGTTTATTATGTCGGAAAAACAGGTTGATGTTTTAACATTAGAGTCAAAAATTATTTTAGGTTTTGATATAATCATGGTTATTCATAATTTTAGTATATTTTAATGGAAAATGATCACATTTTTGATAAAAAATGGGTATTTGTAAGTAATAATATTAGTCTTAAGTGAAATAGTTTGGAATCTTGAAAAATAAGTTTAGAATGTTGAATTACTCAAAACATTTTAAATAACTAACTTTAACCAGAAATCCTACCCTAAGAATATTTCCTATAATTTGCGATATTTTATTTCATTTTATATTCATTTTTATATTTATAATAAGGTTAAAGAAATAAGAAATGAAAAAAAAATATAAATATATTGATTTAAGACAAATTTCAATTATTATTATAAATTAATCAATTGTAATATTCAATATATTTATTTAAAGGGAGGTGGTGGGAGTCACACTGGTGGAAAGAGTGAAACGTGCCAACATAAGACACATAATCAGCATGGAGCCCCTACTCCTACAGAAAGAGAAATCACAAATGAGGTGGCTTGGACATAAGATAAGAATGCCAGAGGAACTATTCGGAAAGTTATTTTGTTTTTGTTGGTTAAAATGAAAGAAGATTTTCTTATAGTGCATAAATATCTTATTAGATTTTATATTCACTTTTTTGGTCCAATACCTTTGGCCATCTTTCTGGCAGAAGCATGATTCCACGTTCATAAAATTTCTGATCTTTGCTGGCAAAAAACTGATCTAAGGCATTTTTAACGTCCTCATCTGAAGTAAAGGTTTTGCCATCAAAAATTATTTTTAGTGACCGGAACAAGTAATAATCCAAAATTGCCAGATCTGGAGAATATGGTGGGTGTCGTATTATATCCCAAGCTTATGACGAGTAATTAAACTTGTATGGGGTTTTGCATTATCTTAGTTGGGAACACTTTACCTTTTCTATTGATCATTTCTATTCCATTCTGTTTAAGTTAATCACTTAATCTCTCTAGTTGACGACAGTTTACTTTAGAATCGATCGCGGTATTGCCCAGTAGAAGCTCAAATAAAACTTTTCCCTTGAAATCCCACCAAAGAGACAGTATCACCTTTTTTGATGAATCTGGGCTTTTGAAATGCTTTCAGCCGGTTCATCTTTTATACTCCATGATCTCTTACGTTTAACGTTGTTATAAACAACCAATTTTTTGTTCTGTGATAATTTGCTTCAAAAATGGATCATTTTTATGACGTTTCAGAAGCAAATCACAGACTTCAAGTCGACGCAGTAAATTTCTCTCTGTGAGATAGTGTGGAACCCATATGAGGAGTTTTGAAACTAAACCAAGGCGTTTTACGTGATAATGAGCAGTCGAATACGATTAATTTAACTTTTCAACGATCTTTCGGGTTGTTATTCGGTTGTTTTCATCAATCATTGCTTCATCAGCTTCAATTAGCCTTCCAGAGCGTGGTGCATCTTTAATATCAAAATTGCCAGAACGAAATTTCGCTAACCAGTTTTGGCGCTGATGGTCTATCAATACATCTTCTCCATATACATCGAATATTTTTTTTTGTTTGAACAGCAATTTTACCTTTATTGTAGTAAAAAAGTAAAATATACCGATATTGCTGCTTTCAACTCTCCATATTTGATAAGACACCATACAAACCTTTGCACAGAATCAAACAAAAATTTTCACAAACAAGTCGTACTATATCAGCTATCAAAATATATAGTGACTTTGCGGTTTAAGTGTGAAGTTAGGCATAAAAAATTCAATCGAGTCATCATGGAAAAAAACGAAGTAAATTTTCGAACTACTTTATATTACCAAGAAGAATCGTGTTGGCAACCCTGGTGGGACGCCCCAGCTTTAAAAAATAACAGAAAAAAGTGTAAGAATAAAATTATGAAGATGATTATGATTTGTATTCAATTAAATTCACAAATATTTATGAAATAATAGTTTCGTCAAACACGGCTGTGGAGAGCGCATCCCCGCAGTTAGGGAGGCATTTTGGTATATATTTCGTATACACATTGTAGGTATATGTTGTGAATGATTCCTCGATGTAATCAGACAAAGAGATGTAATTAACAACTGCGCATAATTCAATACCGTAATAACTAAATCTCTTATAGCATAGCTACAGCTGTAAACTAACAAAAAATCTATTTCGAAATTAATTTGAAACATTTATACATATGTATGTCAATTAAGCCCACCCTGTTGCCGACAGCGCAATATAAATCAGGAGTATGTTAACTTAGGTTGTTATTATTACAATATGTGAGATCTTATGTTAATGTTCAGTTCATCAGTGTTCGTGATGATATTTCATTTAATTTAATTTTAATTAATTATACAAATAATATTATATTGACTTAATTTATAATAAACTATTTGATTTTATTTATTTAGACCAACAGATTTTGGAAGAACACATTTCATTTCCAGTGATCAAATGAATTTTCGGTTTCGGCCAAGAATCAGCCTAAACTTCCGCTCAGCTGAATCTCGCGTTTATGATTATGATTGTAAAGTGAATATCCAAAATATTTTTTCAATTGATTCAGCAACATTGTAGATTGATATATTTTTTTTAAATATTGATTATTTTATTTGTATATATCTACTTCATCATGTTTCATAAGAACCTTTCCATCGTCAGGGTGTTGTATAACTGTCAAAATATCACAATGAAATGTCTTTTGTTATACAACACCCTGACGATGGAAAGGTTTTTCTGGAACATGTAGGTGTAATTAATCAAATAAAAGAAGTAGATATATACAAATAATATAATCAATATTTTTTTTAAATATCTAAATTAGCTAGTAAGCTCTTCTTCTTCTTCCGGGCACTGTTCCAACTCTTTCCATAGGAAGGTTGTTGGAGTTGGCTCTTCACGTTCTCAGGCTGTATGTTCTTCGGTTCTGGGTGTTGCTTTCATCTAGGCCGTTTTCCTGCAATTTTTGAGCATTGAATCATCCAGGAATTCTTTGGTCTTCTTTTGGATGTTTTTTTATTCCTTATTCCGTTGATCCACAGATATTTACCATAATATGGTCTGGTGGTCTCCGTCTTAAGAATCCTCTTTCGGATGTCATTTTTTCAGCTTACTGTTTATCTAAGTGACACTCAGGATATCACAAATGCGTGAAATTTTGAATTAGCTTCTCAAGTAGTAGCTAAAAAATTTAATTGATCTGTTTCCAAACACATTATTTTTTAAAATTTAAGTTTCTATTCAATTTCAATATTTGAATTCAATTTTCACGAATAGTTCTTTTTCTTATTGTTGTGGCTGTAAATTACTCAGATAAATTTAAATCTTTAGGCGAAAAGTTGCCAGATGCAAGATATCAGTTATTGTATTATTCATTATAAAAATAATAACTGCTATTTTATATGCTAATGTAGTGGTTGTCTTGACAAAGAGAGGGGTACGTCTTGAAACCTGTAGACTAAAAATCTTAGTAAGTGGTTTTATACTAACATAAATAAGATTTTGTTACAACGCCTTTTAATAAAGTTAATGCATTAAATAATAAAATATTAATAATGAAATAAGTAGGCAAAAGTGGTTTAAACAGCGTTATTATTTGATTAAACATAACTATGTTTTCATATTAAATATATTTTAATATGATTGTAAAATTAATATTTGGATAAATATGTATACTAAAATTAAAAGGCAGGGACACTGAAGGCACTAACTTAAATAGATACTTTTCACATTTTTTATCCATTCATAGTTTTGAGAAATTGATATGGGAACAAAAAACGTTTTTAAAATACTAAAGATTCTGGAAAAAGAGGGAAACTACATTTCAATGATCATCTGTATACCCTCCACCGATTATTAAATAAAACACCAATATATTAGAAATTTATTATTATCTAATAAATCATTATTATTATAAGACTTACAAACTTTACTTTATTTAACAGCAGTTACATAAATCTGCATATCACAATACATGTTAGTCACCCTAATTTGTCTTAATTTATTAAAATGTATAAATATATTTTTTTAATCGAAATAAAAAAAACGATAAGAACAGTTAGTGCACGAGTAGATACATTCATTCTAATGAAGATTTAGCGGTATAGAAATAAGTCGAGACCAAAAACTCAACACTGTTAAAAGTATCTTGGGTATAAATTAATTAGATTTTTCATATTTATGGGGTGTGTTTATTTTGGAATTCCATTCCACGAAAAAGAATTATAATTATTAATGTTATTAAAAGTATGCGCTAATTGTAGGTACTTGCTACGATGGGTAGGAAAACGCGTTCATTAGATTTAAATACAAATTAATTAATTTAATTTAATGAACAGAACATTTCAACGTTGATTGACTTTCATAACAACAAAGAATATTAATTATGGAGAATGTGGTAATATTTTACGAGGAGAGCAATTTCCTGATCGCTGGAAAATTAACCCTGATTATTTTGATAAAACAACAATTTTGTGTAAGGTTATTTAAAATTCCTTATCATTTATGGAAGTCTCGAGTCTCATATATTTTTATTATTTCTTGTATATACCCAATCGAGACCCAGGTAGCCGAAATGGAACCATTTGGGTAGTAGCAAGAGTAACACAACTAGATCAAGAAAAATGTACCAATAAAGAATGACCATTTGAGCAGAGTCGCTTCTTTTATATATAGAAAGGTCTCAACTAAAGTCGTTTGGACACGTCTTGCAAATGCCTAGGCTACCATGCTAACTCTAGGGAAAGTACCCGGTGGGTTAACCAGACCACGCTGGGACAAACAGCAAAAAAGGTTGTGTGAAGACGGAATGGAGCTTAATATGTCTACCAGTAAGGAATCGGCAGAAGACAGATGGAAGCGCCTCGTAACCATTGTACCCTCTACCCTTCTAAGATGATAAAAATAAATTATTTCAATTTGCTCTAAAACCCCTGGTATGATTTAACCCCCTCAAGAGTCTTCCTCCACTGGTTTTTGTCTTGCGCCTGCTCTCTCCAGTTCTGAACCTCCAAGACAGATTTGTATGTATTGGCACTGTTGACACGCTAACACAAATATACTACGATTTCATGAATGTTTTATTTGTTGTAAAAGTTAATTTTTCATTGGCATTCTGTGAAAAACTAATGTAGATTAAGTAAAATTTCAGCAATTTGTTTACATTTAAGATTGATTCCACGATATTTTTTTGTGTCTAATTAATGAATAATTAATAACTAATTAAAGTAAAGCTCAAAGTCAAAAGTAGAGTCCCTAATTTTTGATGGGTTAGAGCTAATATAATAATAAATCGTTTAAATAGTGGCGCTAGGGTTGAAATTAGTATCGATTCTTCATTACTGATAAAACACAGTTTTATCTCGCATCATAATTGAATCCTTGTGATATTTATTATGTCGATTTTGTTTAAGCGTATATTTTAATTATGTCCCTGTCATGCTTTTAAAATCCAATTAATGTTACAAATTGAATATTTAATTTTGAATATTAAAACAAAATTAATTGGATATTTTTCCAGTTTTCAGAAGCCATTAGGATACACCAGGAAATCCGATTCCTGGATCCCATCTAAATTAACAGTATTTATAAATTCCGGAATTCATATGTGTAATCCCGAAATTCTTAGGATTGATATTTTCGATCAAATTTGGAGTAGCATTATTAATTGGATTAAGAATAAACAATAAAATTGATTATTGCTTTAGACAAATAATTCATTTCAATGAAATTATTTCGCGTTCAAATTATTATTTTAGTATATAATTTTAATTTTAAAAAATCCGTATTTAATAAGTATAATTATCTGGCACACAGATATTTTTTTGGGATTTCTTTAAGTTATTTAAAATATAATATACGGAATACGTTTAACATCAATTTTCTATTTTCAAAATAAATTAAACGCTTGTGTTATGAAAATAGGACTTACTTGGTGGTTTACTGAAACGATTTTCGATCACTTGATCACTACGTGCATGAGTGTTTTAACGAAAGCCTTCTCAAATGTAAAATTTCTGATAAAATGAGCATTTTCTGATTTCGGTATCATCAAAATCAAATCCTGAAATCCTACAATTTTGGCAAAGGAAAAAGGTCGCTGAGAAAGATGTGTCGAAAAAGATACTAATTCGATACTCAACAAGGAATCTTTGATATATCACGAAAGCAGAAACACACTAATCGCTGCTGAATAAATTATTTTTCATCTACTGAACTAGTGAACGGTTAGTTCACTTATATAAGTGAACTGTACCATTCGTTCGTTCAGTAAAATGAACTGTTCTAAAAGAACAGTTCGTACATGAATGACCCATCTCTAATTGACAACTAGTGACCAATTAATTCCGTACAAAGTATTTCACGTGCACATCACTATTTACAAAAAATAACTTTACGGCCTTTTATTCAGAAAATATAAAAACTACGTCGTTTTGGAGTTCGGAAATTATCAACCGTTATTTGAACCGTTGAGGCTTCGTTTGACTTTTTCAGCATTTCAAAAAATATTTACCAAAAATTTTTATACAACGTATCGCGGGTTTTTGTAAAGGGTTATTGAAGAGCTTTCAAAATGATGATATTGGTGAGTTATGTTCCGGCTCCGGTTCCGGTTACGGCGTAACTGAAAACGAGGTCAGTTTTAATAGCACAAACAGCTTTTTAGTATCCCCTACCCCCTACAATATTATATTCCAGTGGAATTCTCGAGCCTGCACAGCGCTAATGGGTGAAGGATTATTGGAGGCTCCCGTAAAAGTAATCAACGTTATCAAGTTATGTATTTGTATTTGATAATGTTATAAACTGATTATAATTTGACTTTTGTGTATGAGGCACCTACAACATAAACGTATATTTTTACAATTAAATTCTTTGATAGCTTCGTCAATTTATAATACATTTTTATTATCATGAGACCGTCCGCCAGATCATGAAGCGAGCATCATATCCATTAAACTAACAAGCTTTTAAAGTTTTTTTAAAATACTGTGATTTTTTGTATAAAATTTAAATTTAAATTCAATTGACGCATATGCAAATAAAAACATTTGTTTTCTTAAGTTCTACCTCTTTAATTTTCTAAGACGCGTTTCGTCGTTTGAGAGCATTATCAATCTAAATATTTTACATTCAACAGCTTGTATTTGTATGAAAAGTTCATATAAATTCAAGTTGTTGAATGTAAAATATTAAGATTAATAATGCCCTCAAAAGGTGAAACGCGTCTCAGAAAATTAAAAATTAGTGTTATTAACTTAAAAAACAAGTGTTTTTATTTATATATGTGTGATTGTGGAGTTCTTTAAACTTACCTCTGAAACAATAAATTGTCACTTTATCTAAATTCAGTTTAGATCGTGAGTACTAATTTCTGTTAAATTTACTTTTAAAACCAGCCCACTGGTGTATCTACCTACACGAGCACGAGGGTAGAGCTGATATTCGCGGCAACTTTACATCTTACATACCCTAATTCTTCTGATAGTTCCATCATATTAAACAGACACCCTATACAATCCATCCCCAAAAAATTCATATAGGAGAACGAGATCGAGTTTAAACGTAAGAAATCCGATATTAAGGGAAGCTGGTTGTTTGTCGACCATGTGGTCATCTCAAAAAGGTTTATTTATAAACCACACAATCTTACTTAGAGAACAAAACGCATGTTTTGAAATGAGGCCACTCATTCATTACAACACTAGTAACTCCTTTGTGTTCAGAAATTCGAATAAAAAACGAATAAACGGTTCACCTAGTAGCGAACTATTAATCTTACATAAAAAACAACAATCTATTGACACTGCCGCCGTATAACGTATAGAGGGTAGCTACCCTTAAGCGAAGCACAAACGGAAAAGGGTAGGAGATAAAAGAAAATGCGCAAGCGGCAATATTGAAGGGAAAAGGGTCCTCCCTCGGGGATTCCATTATTGAAGATACCTTAAAGTAAAGGTACACAATATGTGGTCAACTCAAATCGTTGTCATTTTGAAATTTATATGTGAAAAAAAGGATGAAATGTGTTGAGTCTACTTCAGGGGAGCTTTTGTTATGGCGAGCCCTTTTTAGAATTTTTGATTAGATCTTTTTCCATCAAATTATCTAAAGGACTTTTCTGAAAGCTTCTTATGTTTAAATATAACAGAACAATATTTCACAAATTCGTTTTGCAGAGTTTTGTGTTAGACCTATTTTTAATTTTTCTTATCACAATTCCCAAAACACCCCCATTTAAATAATCCTCAAATTGATCATATTTAAGTAATCTTCAAATAGGTTAAGAAATGTTGACTCACATGTCATTGCGTGGATTATTATTTCACGGTCATTGAACCTATTCATTTTTTGGTTTTATTTTTTTAATTCTTCACATAAAAAATGGTATTATCCACTTCCCTAGTTTTCACAACTTGAAATTGTGTATTTTAGATTTTTAAAACAATTGCTTATAAAATACTATAAAATATATTTTCTTTAGACAAATTTATTTGAAATTCTTTTTAATAGAATTTTTTAAACGAAAATTAACTTTATCGATTCGTACGTTATATAAATTCGATTAAAAATGTGACATTATAAATAAATCGATTGCCTAATCAGAAATCTCCTAGTTTTATTATGATGAATAGTAATAATATTGATGCGACACGCATTCAATGTTCGCATCTCTATTAAAAAAAAGTTTTAGCGTTTACAACAAAATTGCTTTCGTTGTAAATATAATACCTATAAAAAAAAATATTTTTTAAATTTTGTCCAAGTGAAATTATTCTGCTCGATTGCGAAGTTCAAGTTTAAAACCAAGTCAAGCCATGACAGTTTAAAACAATCATCCCTTTGAAAAAGTCCCTATAAAAAGGATACCCTTTGATCTCAATTTCTGCTCTAACATCCCGGGAACATAAAATCCAAAAAAGTCCCATCTACCGATTTAGCTCGATCGAATCTAATCCGTAACGGAATATAGTAGCCACGCGATGAAAGCAGATTTAATGTTAGCATTTCAGATAAGATGATTGTGGGAGAAGAATGAATGATCTAGAAAAATGATGTAATATATGAGTCTGTCGAGTCAAGCAATGATGGGAATAATAATTCATAGCCGAGATATACATTAGGTATGATAGATTTTAGATGATAGGGACGTCGGATAGGTAATAATAGCAATTATTATGTTAATTAGTTCATTATTAATGTGTGATATTATGCAAATTAATACAATTAATATACTCGTATTGATAAATAGTTAACCTAGGGTACCAGGCCTTGTCCGAGATCGCTTTATGTGACGTAAAATCATTTGGTGGGAGGATTGTTATATTTTCTTTAAGAATTATAAGGGGTATTGGACAAAATCGATGCCACTCAAATAAATAGACATTTATGGTGAGAAAACCAGGGGGAGGTGCACAAGTTTTGTAAAGTTTTCAAAAGAGTATCTATGTAAAATTTTGAACGGTTTAATTTCAATTTAATTTATACCAGCCGTGCACCCGTAAAAAATTACGGTGAATAATAGTAAATTAATAGCGACCCTTACGTTGCCGCGCAACATTAGCCGCGCGCTGAATGCGTATCACACACTAAATGTCTTAAAATATCATTCCAGCAAGTTAACGAGGACAGATAACGAGTTTATTATATTTAGATTTGTATAGTTGGGGAAGATATGTGCTGGCTAGGATGAAGGTATTCTAAAGCGTAACTATGCAATTTTTTTTATTAATTTTAATTTTTTAAATTATTTTTTATTTTTTTGGGTTTTGGTTTTTGGTTTCTTTGGGATATTAGTTTCAATCGATCACATGGTATTATTAGATTATTGTACAAAATTAAAAGTTTAAAATCAATTTGGGCAACCTACACCCCTGTTTATTAACTTAAATTTTAAATTTACGTACATTTTTCACTTAAAATGCATAAATTTGACATGGCACAGTTTAATTTGTCCATTAGTGTAACAAATTTGCAATGGATATTTTAATTTCTAGGGTAGTGGGTCAATACGTCATTGACCTACCCCTAAATGGATATATATATATATATATATATATATATATATATAATATAGATAATATCAAAGTTAAGGGTGAATCTAAACTAAATTTAGCATACGGTTTAGTATAAGGTTTTTGTGGCACGCTAAGCAAGCTAATTGACTTATTTACTTGTGGATCGATTTATAATCATTAAAAAAAATAGGAAAGGTTTTAAAATATGATCATAATTATGATAGAAATTTATATGTTTAAATGTTTTTAATGTCCATGAAATTATTTGGCTTTTCACTCTACATCATTACTCTTTTGTCTTTTAATTTCTATTACATTATGTTTTTCTTATGCTTCTGCTTTTTACTTGCTTTACTTGCTTATATACTTGCTTTTTACTTTAAAGTATATTATCTTTATATATTTGTATCTGTAATTTAAGTATTTTCTTTCCACTTTATGTCATTATTATGTTTACATGTTATTATTTTTTTTATTAAACTATATATTCTGTTAATGTATATACTTTACCTATCTATTGTTAAAAGCCCAATAGGGCGTTAATTAATAAATAAATAAAATAAAAATATGATTTCGTGCATGTGGCTACCGTGCCTGGCGCGCACATGGCGTAATCTGGAGGTCCTATTTTTATACACTCTTTGCATATAAATCAGGCTGTATTTCGGCAATATGCGTCGAATGTTGCCTTCTAAGTGCTCAGTTGTTTCTGGTTTATCGGCGTAGATATGCGACTTAACAAATCACACGAACAAGGTGGCCAGTTAGCAGGTCCATTTCGTCAAATTAATCTTTCGTCAAATGTTTCTTTCAGTAAATTAATTGTATCGCGCGCCCTGTGACATGTGGCGCCGTTTATTATTATTAGGAAGACAAATGTTTCATTTCGATATTTTTTCTATATGTGGTTTTGTGAGTCATGCTTCAATATTTCCACTGCAATCAATGTGCTTTAAAATCAATCTCTAAAAATAGGAATATAATTTAATTAAAAATTAAATGTGTTGTGACAAATATATATGAAGTACAAAATGAAATACTATTGGTATATAAATTATGTATAAAAAATAAAATATAAATGGAAATTTGTTTGAGTATATTTTAAATATTTACTTTATTCATTTTTAAATGATTAAAGATTTTGAATATTTGTTTTAGTTTTGTAATTTGTAAAACGTACATTGTACAAAAAGATAGGCGATTTTCTGAAGCTCGGAATTCCGGGAACCTGTTTACAAAGTATTAATTTTTTCAGTGTACCGATGTGAAATATTATTAATTAAACTAGCACTACACTAGCCACACTAAAACTATTTTTAAATTATACCAAAGGATACTTTTAATCTTCTTTGTTCAAACTGGTAGTCAATTTATAACCTTTTTTGCGATCGCGTTACATCCCCAACTACGGGGTAAACATCGGCGATCAGGGGTTGTGATACGCTTGGCCGACACGATCAGGGATAAAGTAAAGAAAGGGTAGGATACTTGTAAGCTAAGAGAATTCTGGGTTTTATTCACGGGTAAAAATATAATGTTTATTTATTTTAAATAATTTTACGTATCTTATAAAAACGTAACGTTTATTATTAATACTGATTCGGTAGTTGCTTCGTGGTGCAACATACTTGTCTTTTATTTTTCAATAAACTGAACATCGTACTATATACACATGTTGAGTAATGCTTTTGTCACAATTATAGTTTCAAGAGGTGGAGTTACTACTAATGTCTAAGGTAGGTATTGGAGCTTAATTCATAAATTACAACTATTCAAAAATTATGGACTTTTTTATATGAATGAAGAAAGGAGTGCTGAGATGGTTTGGTCGTGTAGAACGTATGAGCGAGGAAAGGCTGGTTAAGAAAATATATGGGGTGAGTGTTTAAGGCAACAGGAATAGAGGGCGTCTGCGAAAGACCTGACACGATCAAATACTACAAATATTGAAGGTGTCCCTGTTAAGTGCCTCAACAACCGTAGAGCTTGCATGAAAAGATGTATGAATGTAGCTGAAGCGAAAGTGGTGGGCCAAGATAGAAGATACAATGTTCTATCTTCTCTGCCTACCCATGCGGAGAAACGGCGTGATGATTTGTTCGTGTAAGTTTGATATTAGTTAGTTATTAAGTAGCCATAAACCCGTGAAAAATCACGGGACGTAATAAAAATTAATTACGACCCTTGCGTGTAAATTAGCGGCTAGAAATCATCCGAATTGTTGTTGTAATTCAAACCTTACTCCATCAAGTTACGGACAGACACAAGGTCATTCGAAGTTAGGATAGTTGATTATACATTAATTAGTCACAACAAAAATTATGTCGAAATCAACCCAAAAAACTTACTTTGTACATTAATATACATTAAAATATAAATGAAATCACAGTTTCTGTAAATCCAAATAACGTTCGATCTCTAATAGATGAAATTCAATTTAGTTAGTTTTTCAAAATATGTCAATGAAAATTTAACTTTCACATCAAATAAAATTATCACGAAATCATAGTATATTTGTGTTGGCATGTTAACAGTGAAGTGGCATTAAAATGAACAGTTAAAATGTTATACACTTGGATGAGATGATAACAATTACAGAGAAATACTCGAAAATGGGATTGGATCTTAATTCAATGGATGTCTCATAGAATTATTATATATGTCTCATAGAAACGAAAGTATATTTTTTTATGGGAAAGTAGATATGGAAGTCTTTGGTGTTCATAGCGTTCACAACCTATTGTACGGCTGGCTTAAGTGTTTACTTTACACACTTTACGTTCACCATTTCCTATGATAGAAAAACATATCTATCAAATTTTTGGAAGTTGTATTTATGTATTTAAGTTTTACAACACGTTTCATATGTATGTTGTAATTATCATTAGTGCAACCGGCATCTATAGCTTTTTCATTTCCCTTAATTAACCACATATAACTAATGAGATATCTGTTTTTGATTGGAATTTTTTAAAGCAAAACAGCAAAATTCTTTATATTGATTAATGATGTCCCTGGGACGAAATCCAGTACTGTGTTCTGAAAAGATTGGACAGACTCAAAATATTCTGAACTCAATTCAATAGCCTGGAGACTCACCATTTTATCTGAAGTAGTACTTGTTTGAAGATTAATTGTTTGGAATGGGATTAATTTTATAAAGCGGTAACTTGGTTAAATGTATACAGATTTATTTACCGAGTAAATGGATAAAACTTTATCACTTTTCATTTGAAAATAAAGTTTTCGAAATTAACAACTAAATAACAACTTAATTTCGAGTAACAGAAGAAAGAGTTAAGATACTAATGCAAGCATCGCTCGAAGCAAGTCTGAAATATAATATGAGAAGACATCATTATATTCTGCGTGTACCGCAGGCCATTGTTTTACTTCAACAGGTGCGGTTAGATTTGTATACAGCCACTAAGAAAATTTCTCCCATCTAGCGAACATTTCGTTTTGTACGATCCAAGAAGCGAGCTTACTCGTAATTTTCCAGGCATTCGAATGATATCAAAATCATTTGTTTCAGGGTCTCGTTACCGCGGGTGCCATAGAGTAATCTAAAATTGATATTTTGACATTGACAGCACCTTTAATTAATTTCTTACTGAAATCAAGCAGAAAATGCGCGACTAAAATGCTCTATTTATATATTTATTCGTATCTAACTGTATTGTACCTAGATGAACATCTGTCGGAATGTTCGAAAAAGAAAGGAAATAATGAGAGAGTGAATGGGATAAAAAAGGAAGCAATATTGTTGCGATATCAATAAAAGTCAATAAATAATAAAGTGTAAGACCGACTTTATCAGGATCCCTAATATCCTACAAGGTAAACGTCTCTTTCTTATGGTTTGTGTCTTCTGGGGTATTATGCCGTGTTTTTACGACATTTCTGCCCGACGTTTCGGATCCCATTGCAGGGTCCATCATTAGGGCTGATATTATGATGATGGACGTTGCAATGGAATCCGAAACTTCGGCTAGAAAGGTCGTAAAAACACGGCATAATACCCCAGAAGATTCTGAGTGGCCGTGAGAACCTAAGTACATTCGTCTCCTTCTAAGTTTCGAGGACGAGAATATCACACTTACTAAATGTATGTGTTCGATTCGATTTTCGACGTTTTGCTGGAGTCACATAACAGTTCATCAGGAGAGTGGCCTGTCTTCGCAGGGGTCAAGGACCTATTTATTATTTCTTGCACGGTGGCAGATTGTATGCATTGTTACGTTTCCTTCTACGCTATTCATGCAATATAAACTGACGATGTTTTCAGTCTTTTCTGCGTCGTATTTCAAAGATGAATTATATTTACTAATATCAGCTTTATTGTTCCCTAATTAATCAATTTTTCACTCTATCATAAATAGATTATCCACACACGTGCCTATGTTATACCATTTTTAAACGTACATAGATTTGTCAAAAAAATTATAAGTGACTCAAATACAAATAAGCCTAAATATTCCAAAACTCTTGCTTACATGATCATTTTATGATAAAGCGTTAAATATATTGTCAAAAATTCAACAGTCTGGCTTTTTTATGTCATGATTTATGGAAGAAACTTTTGTCAAAACTTACGAGTTGCCAGATTTCCTTTTTATACTTTTAAAATTCAGCTTCTATAAATATACACGAGTATCACAGCTTAAAAGATTGAGCGAAACAAAACTAAATCTTTCCTCATTCACAATTCCTCCACGCACTATCCACCTGGCAGATGAATTAGGCCTGTCTGTAGATCTCTACAAAGGGACACGGTCATGGATATAAAAGGTTTACGTTAAACATAAAAATAAGATTTCGCTATCTCGATAGGAAAAATATATTTTGTAAATTTTTGTACAGGATGGGCCAGAAAGATGTACGATTTTAAAAAC